>MU228288.1:2809196-2838781 GCA_018584345.1 Thuja plicata | reverse complement strand
GTCGAATTCCAATTCCAATTTGAAATGTAGAACCAAACATAGAACATGGAGTGTCTAATTCCAATTCCAATTTGAAATTGTGAACCAAACGCGGAAGTTGGAATTTGTCAATTCCAATTCCAATTTCGAAATTGGCAACCAAACGCAGAAGATGGATTGACTAATCCATCTTCCAGGGTCAACCAAACGGTCCAAATTATAACCTGAAAATGCAAAACCGGGATTTCAAAACCTAGTTTTGTGATAATAAGGTTTTGACTCAAATTCCAATTCCCCCAAAAAAATGGGGCCATGATTCATACGGAAGGTAGTGGATGCAGAAGTGACATTGTGAGATGCAACAACTTGATCAGCAACCACATTTGCCTATTTATTATTCTTGATGTAGTTGTTAGGTTTTTGAAATTTATTAGGATTAAGAGCATTGTCACTCTTATCAACTAGAATAGGAGCCATTGGAGTGTTTCTCTCAAATTGAATCACTTGTAATTGATAATGATGAAGTGCTGCACAAAGTTGTTGAAAAGAGGTAAATTCAGTAAGCAAAATCTTATCTCTAATATCCTTTTGTAAATTTGAAATAAGAATGTGTTGAATATCAATATCAGGAATAGGATAAGAAATCTGAGCATACAAATGCTTAAATCTACCAATGAAACCAGTCAATTTTTCCTTAATGTTTTGTTTACAATGCATTAAATCAGTTAAGGAAACTTGCGGACCAATGTCATTTTGAAATTGTTGAATGAAGGTATTAGCAAGTTTAGGAAAATAATTAATGGAATAAGGAGGTAAAGAACAATACCATTGTAAAGCCTTATCATGAAAGGTTGTAGCAAATTTTTTTGTCTAAAATCCTATGGTCACGAGCATAATCACTACAAAGGATTTGAAATATTTTAACATGAGTAACAGGATCGCCTTTACCATTGTAATTCTCTAGACGAGGCATATCGGCTTGTTGAGGAACAGTAGTATAGATAATGTCTAAATATAAGGGACTACCCATGTCACATGTAGGAATGCTAAACTTGGATTGAGTTAAAGATGCAAGTTGTTGTTGTAAAGATGACACAGTCTGAGCCAAACTAATAATTGTGGAATCATTAGAAGACATAGGTGGCATAGAAACATTAGGAACACTATGAAAAGTGTAGGAAGCACCAGGAATAGAAGATACAACCCGTGGAACATTTGGAACCATAGTTGGAAGGGGATTAGTATAGGTAAAAGGAACACTATGGTATAAAGGTTATGAGGTAGGTAAAGATACCAGTGGAACACTCACATGAATAGATGAATTTGGGAGAGATGTAGTCATCAAAGGAAGAGTATAAGTAGGAATGCTAGGTAAATGAACATAAGAAGGTCCCTCACTAATGATAGGAGGAGTAAATCCTAAATCTTGAGCCTCTTGAGCTAAAGGTTTAACATTTGAATGCACAAGATGAGTGATACCACACAAGAAATTAACACCTTAATCACTATCACGAAGGACTTTCTTAAGAGCCTCTATAGCTTGAATGGAATCTTGATTATTGTTTTCTTGAATAAGCCAATTTCCCATTTTATCAAGTTCGGTTGAAATTTTTTGCACTTGTTCAGGAGGAACTCTTAAAGCATCTTTCTCATCATGGGATGAGTGAGAAGAGTTATGCTCCATAGAAGGATTAGAATCATGAGTATTCAAATTTTCATCTGGGATCCTACGGAAAGGAGAGGAAGATTTGGGATCAAAGGAACCCATGAGTCTATGACTTCTTGTAACCAGGATACTATAAGTAGGACTAGAAGTGGTAAAGCTCATACACCAATGCAATGCAAATGAACTAATTTAGAAAAAAAAGAGTTTGATTTTAATTTTTTGAAAGGGAAATGCAAGAACATAAAATAAATCTAATCTAATATGCATGCAATATCTAACATAAAAGACGTAAATCTAACACCAAAAAGAAAGAGTTGTCTATCACGAGTTCACCAAAATGTAAGGTAGGAAAATGTTTTGGTGTTGTTGAAATGTGGATTCATTTAACATAAAATACCTCACATTTAAATATGTTATGGGGGTAAATAAGATGCTCTCCTTCTATCCTTAAATATGTAAATGAAAGATCCAAGTTGATTAACCCAAGAGGAAGGATCAATACATAAATGAATAAATCATTTGGAAACAAGAATAAGGAAGGAAGATCTTAAGTACCTGGTTTGATTTGTAAATTTGAATGTATTTTAGATTTAGATAGATTGATAACCTTAATTTAATTGAATAGAAGAAATGCACTAACCTTGAAATATTGAAGATCTGAAGAATGCTATTTTCTAAAGCCTGTGTTGAGTTTCTGGAAAATCTGAGACTAGATCTGGAATAGAAACGCAGAAATGGAAAACCCAGAAATATTTTTCTATTCTGATACAATTCTGATTTGTACCCTCAAGTCAATGTCACCATTTGCTAGAATTTTTGATTGTACCCTAGCTCACAATTGACCTAAAAATTCTCAGACTGAAATTTTGATTTTGGATCCCAAAAAGTTTATCGAAAAGGGTATTTGAATCTCCATCCCAATCTACTGTTCCGAACCTGTACCTACAAGAAAAAGGGTTTGTTTGTTGGGGAGGGGGGGCGGGGGGGGGGTTTCCTTGGTCAAACCCCATTTTATGAATTAACCTCAAATATATAATTGAAATTGTAGAAATAAACAAAGTAAATGAAACAATTCACCTTGCTCATGTAAAAGTCCTTATGGAGGACTCGAATCCTTGAATCCACAAGTATGGATGCACCAAATGGATGTAGAATGTAGAATAGAGAATGTAGGATGCATTCAATAAATTTCTTGGAGATATTCAACACCAATCTTAAATGGGTTCTTGAATTGGAAGAGGCTCGGAGGAATGTGGATGGAGAAATCTTCAACAAGAGGGCTCCATGGAGCTTGAATCCTTCAATGGCCACCAATGGATCTCCTTGATGAAAATGGGTGCTTGAGAAGTGCTTGAGAATGGATGAACACTTCAATGGATACTTGGCTTGCTTCAAATCTTTCTTCTTCACCTTTGGAATTCACTCTTCAAGTATTTATCTCTTGCAATTATCAAGTCTTAGATTGTTCTTGCTTGTGGATAATGATGGTTATCATGTCTTAGTGCTTAGAGAAAATGAGAGGAGAAAGCTTCCTTTTATATGAAACTAGGGAAAAAAATTCTAGAGAGGTCAACATAGGTGAATTAAATTCTAATTGGACCCATGCCCCTAGAAGAGGACCTATGTTAAATATAATTTAGGATTTGTTGTCCCGAAGTCTGAAACAGTCGACCCGAAAGAGGGATTTAACTTTTTCCAAAGACCGACATCCGAAAACCCTGAGATTCTAAAATTTGAACCTCAGGTCTGGAAAAGGTTGATTGTGACCTAGGTCAAGGTCAAGGTTGAGGTCAACCTTGACCCAAAAAGGTCGACCTTGACCTTGAGGTCAAAGTTCCAGTTTCTCAGTATGTGGTGCCAGAAATAGGTTGGAAAAAGTGGAAATGGGACATAACAGGGGGATAAAGCCAGATAAAAGTCAAGAACCCATTAAAGGAACTTGAAATGACCCCAAACCACTTACTCAGAAGGCTAGACTAGTCTACCATGGAAGTGCTTCCATTTTCTGACTATACAACTATCACAGAATATGAGCTTCTAGCTATAATATATTGCCTAAATAAATTTATCCATTACATAACAGGGTATTAGATATTTTTCCATACTTATCATGAATCCATTAGGTATCTGGAAAAAACTTGAAATAACTAGAAGGTTAGCACAGTGGCTTCTATTGATGCAAGAATTTGATCTCACCATCATAAATAAATCAGGAAAGGCTAATGTGGTTGCTAATTTCTTTTCAAGACTACAAATATTGATGATTCCATAATCATTGATGATAGATTTCTAGATGATCATTTGTTCTCTATCTCAGCTAAGATGCCATGGCATGCACACATTGAAAAAAATCTAGCCTATAAAAAGATACCTCCCTACTTTTCATCTAAGGAAAAGAGGCTTTTAGTAGAGAAAACTTTCAACTTTTCTTGGATTGCAAATTGTCTATTCTATATTGGTCCTGATCAGGCTATGAGAAGATGTGTGTGGGAGGATGAAACATATGATGTCATCCATGCATGCCATGATGAACCATGCGGAGGAAATTTTCTAACAAAGTAGACAGCCATGAAAGTGTTAACAACAGGGTACTACTGGCCTACCTTACACAAAGATGCAACAATTTATAACAGAAAATGTGACAAGTGTCAGAGAATGGGTGGACCTACCAAGTCGGATGAAATACCTTTTTTCACATAGGTGGTGGTAAAACCTTTTGATAAATGGGGATTGGATTTTTTGGGGGTAATTTATCCCACATCAAATGACAATTCTTACATTCTGGCGTGTATAAACTATGTTACAAAATGGGTGGAGGTAAGAGACATTAAGAATTCTCAAGACAACATGGTTGTTGAATTCTTATATGAAGAAAACTTCACCAGGTATGGAGTTCCACGTGAATTTGTAACAAACCAAGGAGCACAACTTACATCTACATTTATTAGACCCTTGATGAATAAGTATAATATCAGGCACCAAAATTATAGTCCATATCACCCTTAGGAAAATGGATAGGAAGAGATCACTAATAGGTAAATAGAGGTTATCCTCACTTAAAAATTGTAGCTTCAAAAGAAAAACTGGAGTAGCGAAATCCTCGAGGATATTTAGGCTTATAGAGCTACTTGGAAAACTACAAAAGGATTCACACCCTTCGAGTTGTTGGTTGGAAAATTAGTCATGATGCCTATAGAGTTTGAGCATAAAAATCTTCGCACAACCTTGGAGCTTAATATTGACCTTCTTGCAGCATAGCGGGACAAACTTTTGTAGGTTAATGCACTTGATAAAATGAGGAAAGTTGTCCTTTAGAAAACTGAGGCATTTCAAATTGAAAGGAAGAAGTGGCACGACTCTCACATCAAATACAAGAAGTTTGTTCCTGGCGACTCGGCCCTGTTATATGACTCTCATTTCCACAACAATCAAGGTAATTTGACTACCCTCTAGTTAGGGCCCTATGAAATTGATAATGTATTTAATAATGGTGTTGTGAAATGTACCACAATCGATCTGATCCACTTCAAGTTGCTGGTCAATTGACTTCTATACCATAAACCAGCCACTGAGGCTGAGTTCCTATAGCAATTTATATCTTCGCAGCAAGTGTTACTTCCTATAGCTGAAGGAAAAACCCTTCAGCTAGCATCTCATCTTTAATGTTGATGTCACATGCATCTCATAATAAAAATTTCCTCTTCTTCAGGAAACCCTTTTCTTCGTAATAATTTTTTACATTCCATCTCATGCCACGTGTCTTTCATCCCACTCACAACTACACTTCACCCTCTTATTCAGTCATTCTCTCAACACACATTAGCAAACTATTTATGAATTGTCACATACCATTGGTGCTAATCCTATAGGTACGCACATGTATTTATTTCCCACTTGATTTATTTATTGCTTCATGATGTTGATTTTCTATATTTGTACATAGCATTTATTAAAAGTTCACCATGCAAGATTTTCCATGTGCGGACACATGAAAACCTTTTAGGAGGGGGCAGAGTTATTTTTTCTCATTCATAACCTTTGTATGTTGCCTAAAGAGTTTAGGTCCACATAATTGTCTTAACTACCCAAAAGTTGTCATTGCTATCATTAGCTCGCAACCTTAGTACACAGTGATGTGATTGATACTACATGAGATTTCCTATTTCCAACCTTATGAATTTCCATACTCATATCCATGTGTGTCCTTCCTAATGCTTCTTGATATCAGTGGTGATGCCTAGAATTTTGCATTCAAAAGATCTAAATTTTGTTTTAGAAGTTTTTGAGTAAAGGGTATTCACAGTGGTTTCAAACATCTGGAGTGATAGGCATTGATAACTGAAGAGTTTATATATTTTGGTAAATATTAAAAAATTAAAATTATCATAATGGATGGATTTCCATTCTTCCACGAGCTAGTGGACCATTCAACATTACCGTAGGATCCAACAAGTGTGCAGAACTTGAACAACTTGGGGTGGTTAACCTATTTTCTTAGGATAAATTGTTTTGATGAAGACAATGCATTCAAGTTTTTAAATATTTTCAATGCTAGAGAATGTGAGGTGAAAGGGTTGAGATCTGATGCTTTAGAAGAAAGGATTTCAGAAATCTCTAGCCTACCATCTGTAGGAGAGCCATACCCACATGGTCATGATGTCAGGTCATCCAGAGAAGAATTCACAATAAGAGGCAACCAACGGCTAAAGGTAGACAAGAAAGGAGCTAAATGGTTGTCCCTGCCTCCACCATATCCTCATTTGTCCACTTATGTTATCAAGTTTTCACCTGTGAAGGTAATTTTTCATAGTTACATGTAGTGCATTTTAAATTGTTGAGTCATTTGAGACACGATTGTTAGATGAATGTCCCCAATTTCCTATATATAATGTTGTCTTTGAGTTCTTAGGGGGTCAAAAAGGGAAAATGAAATGTTGTATGACATCAGGGGTTAATCAAGTTGTTAGTAGAAAGGTCTTTGAGAGATGTATCCCCATGGGATGGGAAGAATTTATTTCAGCCAGGGAAGTTCAAACATATGATTTAGGGTCTAGTTGAAGGGTTAGTGTGGAAGGGATAGAGATTCCCAAGGGAGCCGCTAAGGAAATGTGTGAGCCTTCTACTTCAGAAGCTTCTTCTACAGCCAAGAGACTTACAATTAGGGATTCTAGTACACAAATCCCTATTGATAAAACAACTAACCAGGAAGTTCTTGTGGCGTCACAAACCCCTATGGAAACTGGGGAAACCAACATGATGGAAAGAGGGAAAAGAAAGATAGGTGAGGAAGCACAAGAAAAAGAATTGGAAAAGATTCCTAAGTCTGTTTCCCCTACTTCTAGTTCCAAAAATAAAAAGTGCATAGAGGCTCCTTCCTCTCCTTATTGGTCTCCTACATCCACAAATCCTAGGAATACTACTCCAAAGAAAAGTCCTACAACCACTATAGAAACTCCAGTAAGGAGAAGTGTGTGCATTTAGGAAATACAAATGGTGTAATCTAATGATAACCCTAGCTCACCCTAGGAAGAAATTCCTATAGTCCATATCTCTGAAGATGAGAAAACTATAGATGAACCCCATTCTTCAGAAAAAGAGGATATTGGTAGTCCTTTAAAGGATTGAAATGATGCGGAGGAGGAAATTCTTGATGACACACCTTTTGAGGAGATGAGTGAACAAAGCATGGAAGAAATAACTCCATCCTCAAATAGGGAGGAGTTTCAAGGTTTAGATGATTTGACTACTGCAGTTGTTAAGGTGACAACCCCTGAAATGCCACATAGCAGTTCATGGAAGTTGGTGAATTAGAGTCCACCTCCTATTAAGACAGTGGAACATGTTAATCCTAGGGAGAAAAATGCAGAGGAGGGTAGTAATTCCTCTAATTGGAGACCAGATAATGGTCATGTACCCCCAAAATAGGTAACTTGTCATTCAATTTATTTAGATTTTTATAAGCATGCACAATATGAACACAATATGTGGGAATTAGAAAGGGGTAGAATGAAAAAATAAATTAATAAAAAAAAAAAAGAGGTAAAGCACCTACAACATAAACTAGATGCAGTCATTAAATTGATTCCTCAATTAATGGAGTGTAGACCAGCCACTATGGTTTATGCCTTATGCTTGGAGGAATAGTACCTTTTGTTTAAACTAATGAGACTTCTTAGGGACCTTGACCCTAGTTTTGATACTCCCCAAGAATTCCATGACCTTTTCCAGAAATCCCCTGAATGGATACAAAATTTTCTTTGTGAATCCTATCTCCATAATTATGTCATTCCATTAAATACTGAATGGAATCCTTTATTGTTTATTGGAGATATACATTTGAAAGCATTGATGTCTTGGGCTATAAATGAGTTTAAATTTGGTGAACAATTAAGGAAATATAGAGAAAGAGAGAGGACAATCACTTTGCCTTTGTAGCTGAAAAGTAGTAATCTTGCAACCATGTACTTTGATTGGTTAAATATTAACTATGGTTTCCACCATCTGGAGGTCAGGGTAAAAGAATATTTGATATAACAGAACATGTTAATAGGGAGTTTGAAATAATGCCATATCATGAGGGGAAAAGGGATGCTAAAGGAATAATGGAGAAATGGGAGAGACTCCCTATGATGCTGAGGAATGATGAACCTCTCAACCTGATCAATTTCAGATTAGCCATGCAACATGTGCCCAGATATCTACAACTAGGAAGGTAGGCAAGGCCTACACATTGGTTTCCCCTTTTCAACCCCCCTATTCTTATGTGGCCTCTCTATAGTTGTATTGAAAATGAATTAAATGAGAAACTGGAAGGTAGTAGGAAAATCAAGGTGGAGCGCACTGGAGGACTTTACTGGAACATAGGGAGTAGCAGTGGTAGAGAGGCAAGTGTTGGAGATTTTAGGATGAATGCGGGAATTAGGAACTTCTCAGTGTCAAAGGATCGACACTAGACTAAGTGAGGGTAAAATGATAGGATGAGCATTTGTCATTATTTTGATAACCTCTTACTAAAGTATAAGATAGTCTTTCATGCACTCTATTTCCTATTCACTGCACTTTGTTTTATATCACCAAAAGACTTGGTTACTATTTGGTTTAGATTAGTGGCATGCAACCACATGAACTTTAGTCTCATTGTTTAGGTTTTCATAACTTTGGACAAATATGGTTGAAAAATAATTCCTTTTTAAATGCTACATACTTATAATATATGATAAATCTACAGTTATGCTTCAATGAATAATTAGTCATATGGTGAATGAAAATGTTTTGCATGCTATGTTGGATATGTGTCGACTCACTCCTATTAACATTTATGATGTAGATCAGCTCATCAAAGGAAGCATGATCAACCACGCATCCCTATATTTATCCATGAAGACCCAATCCTACAGCTAAATGAGCAATGAGGAAACTAGTTTGAGAATACAATTGGAAAAAACCAAGAGAAGATTAAGTCAAGATGATGTTCTTAGTTCCGAGAAAATAATATAGGAAGTAGTGGGAAGCTGGATATGTTCTTTGTGTTCATTGCAATAGTTCTTGTTACTATTTATATGGATGTTTTTACTCCTTATTAGTTGCAATAATGTATCTACCTATTCTCTTGGTGTGATCCGTTAGTAGTTAGATTTCTTTTTTTGTAAATAAGCACTACTCTCCTGCGTGAGAGGGGGGGGGCGGAATAGTTAATTCTGACACAATTAATTTTGAGGAAGTGTACTCTGTTATGTTTTCCAACTTTATGAATACAGTCATACTTACTTTCATACGAATACGATAATGAAGTGTTGAAAATCTATTTTGTGTAATTGAATTCTAGATACTCATCCAAGGGGGCCCACTTGGTGAGTAATCCTTGGTATTATTAGTTTCATTTCCTAGAACTTGTAGTTTTAATTTCAGCATTTGTCTTTTCCTATAGCCAAAGAAGGCATAATATTTAAAGTGTTGTGAATTGAGCATTAGCATTTTTACTCAACATTAACATTTCAGTTCAGTTACTTTTCAAGAATTTATTTTCTGCTGCCATAGATTAGGTTTTCTTTTAGTTCTTTGTTCTTGGAACTTCATAGATAACATGGCTTGAGAAGGAACTTAGTGCATATATATTGCAGACCCATTTCAAGTAATATGTCTTGGATTGATGATTAAATTATCCTTCATAATGACGAAGATAACTACTCAGATAGGATGTCCAATCCCCGAGTTGTCTCAAGAACCTAGTTATTGATCCCTTTGTGAAGTTAGGAAATTATGACATGGTTGTAGGGGCTAAATTCATCATTAAAATAATTATTTTGAATTTCACACACAATCCTAGTGTTTCCATGTACTTATTTACCATTTACAGGTGTTGTTTCTTCTTACAAGAACATTTTTTATTCCATCTGACTACAGCGAATGGTCTTCTCTTCTTTACTGCAAGGATGCATTCATTTGGCCCCTTCCTATCAACTCAATGAATTCAAGTTGTACACACAAAGATAAGATTTGATTTGAATCTTTTTATCTATCACTTCTATAACCTAACTCTTGTTTTGTTGGGGTTTAAACTCATTGTAAAATATGAGTTATACGTGATCTATAAAGGTAGTTCTTGTATCATAATTTTTGGTTCTCCTTTGTTCCTTTTTAGTGGCTATGCCCTACACTTGTAATTTAAATTTTCCTAATATTAATATAAATCCATCTGTTTATCTCTCCTTACATTTAGCTATCTTGTATATCTCATTGCCTTGTATTGGATGATTTTTTTTTCATTCTTAGAGATTGTCTTTTGTTATATATATTTGTTAGTTGTTGTCTTGTGAATCTCTTTCCTTGCAACATTTGTTAAGTTGTAACATTCATGTATGTCATTGGGATAGATTAAGATATAATAACTATGTATGTTGGATTATTTAATGATGTTATATGTAGCTATATGTGGGGAGCAATCACTTGTCAATATGGTTCATCACCCCCTTTACATTTTTGCATTTTCCTTCTCCCTTTTCCCTCAAAGTGTTAGTTAAGGTTAGATTAGGCACACCTTGATTGGAAGGAAGCCAACCTTCTCTATAGATTCAACCTCACATGTGCAAGGTTCCACACTTGGAGGCTGATTCAATATTTCATATGGTTTCTTGGGGGTCATATTCCAAGCATGGGTGCAAAATTTTGTGACAATAATTTTTGTCATTCCCAGTGGGACAAAGATTCAAATCAGTTTCCAGAACATCCCATAGTGGACCAATATAAATTTCATTTACTAAGAATTTGGGTGTTATTCTTAGTGTAAATAGTCTTTGGGGGTGATTCTTCAAACACCATGGGGTGATACCACAATAGTGGGTTACACTTTTTTGCCTAAACGGACATTGAAGTCTACATTTTGAGAAAAAATTTCACATTTGGATGCATATTGTCGTTAAACTGTTTGAAATCAGAAGATGAAGTAAACTAGGGTCTTTTAGGATTTTTTGTCTAGATTCTAAATATATATTTTTAATTTATTTTTGAATTGATTTTAATGGTTTTTTTTTCTCCCACTAAAACTGCTATGTTGCTGAAAACGTCATTTTCAAAAAGGTACAATGACTTCGTACAACATAACTTTTTTTTCTAAAATAGATATCAATGCACTTATTTCAAATTTGGTTTTTTAACATCCATACAGAGGGCATACAATTGGTTTGATGACATTATCGTGATTATTGCATATTTTATGAACGTTTGAAGTATAGTAAACCGTAATTGTGATATACGTTGACTGCGTAGCTGATAACTTGTTGTGTATTTATCGAAATTCAAATTTTTTTTTTTTGATAGAAAGAAGACTCAAAGCCAAAGGGTACTGTTATTTTTCAAATATTTTTTTCTCTTTTCTACTATTTTTCATTGAACGTCAACCTGGAAGTTTATATTAGATAAAAAACCTACATCTGATGCACATCAAAATACATAGACCTCATTAATTCAAAATTTGTCAAATCTATATTTGTTAGAAATCTCATTCAGAGTACTTGTGTGATGCAAAAGGAGGTGTCCCTATTCTTCCATTTGAGCCCCGCACTTGAGCCCCAAAGCCATGAAAACTACAGAATTATGTTAGCCTTTGCAAATAGCCTCAATTTTGGGGGTTTCGATAGAAAGGACTTTTGATAGAAAGTACTTTCGATTGAAACTAATTAGTTTCGATTGAAAGTACTTTCTAGCGAAAGTAATTTCTTATTTTAACATGCTTATGGGTCAAAATCCCACTAAAATATTTACTAGCTTAGTTTCGATCGAAACTAAGAAAAAAAAGTAGTTTCGATCGATTCTATGAATGTTTCAATCGAAACAATCAGGTACTTTCTATCGAAAGTACCTGACTAAATCCTCCCACCTCACAGATTTGTGAGGAATTTCTTCCTCCAAAAAAGTGTAACCCACTATTGTGGGATCACCCCATGGTGACTCTAAGTGTAATCTACTAGTTTCAAGCAGTCTAGTGTTGGAATGTAATAAAGATAAATTTTTATCTTTTGTGATCTCCAAGTTTTCTATAAATTTGTAGTCTATATAAATTATTTAACATGGAGCCTTTCATATAAATACATCCTATCATTTACCATATTATGATTATTCTGACCCTACACCTTCCTATTATCAATATCCATCTGAACCACAACCTAGATATAGCCTAATTGCAACATCAAATGGCCAAAATGTATAATATTCTCACCACTCTTCTACTCTTGCTCCAAATTCCTTGTCCCAAAATGAAATTAGTGATCTCAAGGCCATGATAATGGACTTCAAAATTAACATGGATGAATTAAATATGAATAAGAATTTGTTGGACCTTGATAGGAAGTGTGATTAAATCAAGAGGAAACATGAGCTTAACATACATCAAGAGATGGGGACCAAACAAAGACGAGGTCGTTTGAGGATAAAATTGCAAGGAAAGTTTTCCTAGAAGATGAGAAAATGAGGCTCAAGTTAGCTCAATTGCAGACCCAATAAGAAGAAGTATTCCCTTCCCCAAAATGTTTCATTCCAAGATTTAGGAAGCCCCCTCCATCATAAGATCCCATCCAACATCCAACGGCTCACTCACTTAGCTCTTTTCCAAATCCATTTTTTTGAAAATAAATTGATATCCTAAGATTAAACTAGAGTGAGCCTCCTATATCAGTAACTTCAAGTTTCCAAGGCCCTCAATGCTTCTACAAATCCTCCACTCCATGTGCAAAAAGATTCACTTGCTCAACTTTGTATGTCTCATACCATTTCACTCTTTAAGGTGGACTGATTGTGTGGAGTGCTAATGGTCCTAGCATGTCATTTTGATATAATAAGATAAATCCTAAGCTTCCATGGAAGGAGTTACAACTTGATATTTAGGAGCATTCACATGGGCCAGAAGAGGAAAAAGAGGAGGAACTACATGAAGAGGATGTTGAGAATGTTGCACCCATACAAGCCTCTCTGCAAATTAATACTGAACAAAAGGAAGAGGATTTTTTCCTCTTATTTGAATAACTTTCCTATTTTTTTGAGGGAAAAAAAGATAGAAAAGTTGTTCTTTCCTTTGAGGAACGGCTAATGAGCCTTTACAAACAATCAGAGGGTCCGCTGCAAGAAGAAGAAGAAAAAAATTAGTTTCTATAGTAGGAAGTTCTTTATGATATGGAGGATGAGAAAGATGATCCCAAGGATAACTTTGTCCTTGAGGAATTTAGTAGGTTTCCCCTCAACCTATGCATATTTTTGTAACAGAGAAAGAGGAATATAATAAAGAAGAAAGTTTTTGGGAGGAGCTAGAAGTGTTTTTCTCATCTATAGGCATCAAGCCATCTTCTCCTTCATCTAAAGATCATGAGTTGCAACAACAACATGCAAACATTGACATCATGCCAGCGACATAACAAATGGATGAAGAGAAGCATGAGAAAGAGGTGCAGAAGTTAATCCCATCCTAAAAATAAGAAGAACCACATTCAAGCCAGCAAGATACCAAGGTTGTAGAGCACAACAATGAGGTCAAGGCTATTTACTTGGACCCAATACCATCAATAAAATTCCCAATAAGACATCTATCTTTGCAAAAAATCTGCAAGTTTCCCCGAGTCATGTTTTTTCCTAAGCATGGGGGTGGGTATCACGAGGAGGAGCACATTTGTCTTGCTAAAAAATACAATAACCTAGTGTTGGAGAACTTCATTGTTATCAGCATTGAGAAGGCATTATGTCATTCTATGGTATGATTTTCATGCTTGCTTCCCTGGCTTATTTCCCAAGTACATGAAAGGAAAAAAAATTGTTAGAAAGGGAAACTACTTCAACAAGCCAATTAATGGATTTGTTTGACATTTTTGTTTGTAAATACTTGTACATAGTAGGTTAGATGTTTTTTATTTCCAAGAAGTGCATGAGAACAAGTTGTTTCCCTCCTAGAGATGGCTAGTTTTTATTTTTTTCTTAGGTTACAATAGTTGCATAATTCATGTTTTTGTAGATGGGCCAACATGCCATGTTTTCAACACTCGTGACTCCATACCCAATGGATTTCTTAAGGGAACTGATCATATTCTTAGTCGGAAATCTTCACCTCTTAGTTACCAGAAATGGTGGCTATTTTTCCACCATTAGCCTGCTATAGATAACCAATCTAAGACACATTCATCATATGCTAAAACTATCATACATGGGCCAACACATTATGTTTTCTAACAATTAGTTTCCAACTCGTCATGTTCCCACAATAGCGTGTCCTATTTTTTGGCCAACTTTGACATTGAGACTAACATTCTGAAAAAACAACTTCACTTTTAGACACATATTGCTACGAAACCATTAAGAATTTGGAGATGATGTAAAGTAGTGACGTTTATCATTTTGTTTCTAGTTTCTAAATATATATTTTTAAAAAAAATTTGGAATTTATTTGTATCCATTTTGGCTTCTCCTTTGAAAAGTGGTTTGTATGAAAAATTAGCATTTTTAAAGAGTCATGGTCACTTAGATCAGCATAACTTTTTTTTCAAAAATTATAATGATGTAATTATTTCAAGGTTAGGTTTTTAACACCAATACTTATAGGATCCAATTGGTTTCATTCAATTTGGTTCAGAATTTTATAGTTTAGTGAGTTATGAAGTGACATTAACTGTAATTTAGACATAGGTTCCTTTGGATCGCTCTAACTTGATCTGTATGTATCAAAATTTATTTTTTATTTTTTGATAGAAAGATAACATAAATTCCTATTCCTACATATTTTTCATAATTTTTCTATTTTTATCGAAGTATGAAAGAGAGAAGTTGCTAAATGGCCAGACAATGTATGTTTAATTAAACTAAAAATAGAAAGTCACAATGAACTCAATGTATATTAAAATTATAGTCATTTTAAAGCTTGTTTTGAGTAGCACCATCTTACATTTGGGTTTTAGAAGATTATTTTATTTGGTCCTTGATTGAGACCTTCAAAGGGCATACATTTGCAAAAAATTTTGTGCTTTGGAGAGGAAGGCCAAATTTATGGGGTTCGCTAGAACACCCCTTCTAGCGAAGGGGGTTTGCTCGAACCCCCTTCTAGTGAACCTCTCATGGAAAATTTGGGCAAATTTCTTCTTTTTTTTTTATTCATAGGGTTTTCTCAAATTGGGTTCAGTTTGAGTGAACCCCCCATTTAATCTATTTTGCATGAAGGGGTTTGTCCCCTTCGCACAAACACCCACATTCACTCGAAGGGTTTGAAAATGAAAAATTTTCATCCGCGTAATTTTTATTTGTGCCTAAAAGTGGGAAACATCTTTGTGGGATCACCCAAATCTAATTGTTACGAACATGACTTGTTATCTTCCCTAAGGCTTAAGGCCTAACTTTTTACCTTTCATTCCTTAAGTCTTTCACCCATATTATGAAATTTTGTTGACCAGTCCAGCCAGTCACCTTGCCACTTAAGTTACTAGCTTGAGTCCCTATGTGTCATCTATTCAATAGCCCCACTCTCCAAGATAATTTTCATTTTGGTTCCTATTTAAGTCTTCAATGCTTATGGCTCAAGAATCTCCGAATAGATTAATGACTCAAATTTTCTTGCACTTGCGTGATTATTTTCAACATGCTCACCCAATTAAGGGTGCATGGAAATGGTCAAGGGTCAACATTTTTGCTTAAAAGTCAAGCATATCTATGATGATCAATGAATTTGGTTTTCACATGCTTATGCAATTATTTTTAAGATGCTCACTCAGCTAAGCATGCATGCTCGTGATCATTCAATCAATGAGCCCCCATAGCCTCACAATGGTGTGAGGAAGAAAGTAGTGATGCTTCTTGTGGGTGATCAAGGTGTCGCGAATCTATCATGTTTTTCACACCTGAATTTTTTTTACAAGTGACTAGTTTTGAGTCTTTCATTAATAATAATAAATCATAAATTTTACTATTAAAAATAGTTAAGAAAAATATAAAATCATAAAATTCATAGATAGCATAATAAATCTGTATGTATCTTAACATTTTAATGGAAACATATATCACTATGCAAGACATCACTAACATTTTAAGATGCACAAGACATCACTACCCCTCATACATTATAAATACATTGCAATGAATGGATGCTTGGTGCATCCTAGAAGCTCAATAACCATTTCCCATTTTATGATGTGCAAGTTAATTGTTTTAACCAACTCTTGTATATAAACATAAAATTAATAAGAAAAATAATGTAAATAAATAAAAATCTGAAGAAAAGTGAAACAAATTTAATAATTTTTAATCAATTGATGGAGATGATTAAGATCGAGTGATAATATGCATATATGTTTTTAGAAATGGTTAGATCAGTTGTTATTTTGTCATTGATGTCAAGCAATTAATTACTAATTTTTATTAAGTTACCATATCATAAGAAGTAGAAGTTAAATGGGTGAAAAATATAGATCAGACAATGATGAAGTAATGTTGATATAGTTGTAAGCTACTATATATTTGATGTTATCAAGTCAGTACATTTGATTGATTAAGTTAGAGCTTGCAAAGAGTTAATTTATGACTGAAATGAGTTACTCTAATGAGCTAGATAGAGTCAGTCGGTATAGATTTGTGTTAGTTGGTTTTAGTTACCGAGCACCGAGAATGAGTTAGGCACCGAGTAGTGAATTAAGTTAGTTACCGAGTTGCAACGCAAGTTACCGAGTACAAGATATTGATTGAGAATGATGATAAGATCAAATTTAATACGAAGCTATGATGATCTGGATGTTGATAAGATTTAAAGGAAGTTTTTTAGAAGATCTAAAAGTGATAAAATTCAATTAGAAGATCTAAGGAGAAGATTAAGCGGTTAAACCTAATTATTAGAGTTCCAAGAAAAGTTCAAGTTACGAGGTAAAAGTTAATAGTTTACCAAGCTGATATTTATGAAGAAGATGATTGAACAATTGAGAAAAAATGATGGAAAACCCAAGCAAGGAGATTAAGAGGCAAAACATTGTCTATATAAAGGATGATAAATAAATAGAGATGATGATGCTGGCGAGTTGACTTGAAAAGCAAAAGAAGCTAAAGAACATAAGTTACCGAGCATAATTGAGAAGCATAAATAACAGAATCTATAGTCTAAGAGAAGAGACAAATGGAGTATGTGATGCCATTATTCATGTAAGCATAAAGGATTTGACCCAAGAAAAGTTAGTTTCTATATTTATAGATCAAAGTTTTACTTATTTTTATTAGCATTTGTAATAGAGAAAAATATCTTAACTGAGTGGATTTAACAATCCTATGTGTAAATCGTAGAAGTAAGTGACATTCCAAAAGAGTGTTTAAATCCCTCTAACAAGGCCACTCCTAACAGGGTGAAGATCCTAACAGATATGAGGTAAATCCCTTAATAGGGTCACATCTAGCAAATGCGTTTGTAATCTTTAACATGATAAGTTCTTAACTGAGCGTACTTTAAAAGGGTACATTTTTATTTTGGGTCACAATTTCCAGAGAGGTTTTTCCCATATTGGGTTTCCTCATCAAATTTGATGTTAACTGAATTTGACTGATTGATTTGCATATTATGAGATGTATGGTTATTTAAGTTATTAATTTATTTGGTGAGTCAGTTATTATTGTATTAAGTTATACCAAGTGAATCAGTGAGCTAAGTTTTTAGTATTTAAGTTCTATTTTTTCTGATTCACCCCCCTCTCAATGGACCAACAATAATGCCACTTAAATGATTCTCCTGTTCTTCAAGAGAGGAAAAAATGGGCTCCATAGGGTACACGACTCTCCAAACGAGAATTTGTTTTAGAGGGCCAAGCAACTGGAAATCACAGGTTGTACACGACCCCTTCAAGGCTACTCAGAGGTGGAAAGGATATGGTTGGTACTGGAAATACAATGGTAGGGAAGATCAGATTTATCATAGATTTGATCAGTGGCAGAAAACATCTTTTCATAAGGAAAAATCCTTAAAAAATAGGTTTTCTAAGTCTAATTGGGTTCCCTTCTGGTGGTGTCCATGGCTCAACAATGACAAACAACCTGCCTTTGATATATGAAAAGAGGAAAGTTTCTTGCAGGAGGACAGATTAACCCACCCTAAACAAGACTTGGTGGAAAGTTCTAGACATGGTCTTAAAAAAGGGTATCATAGCTAGAATTTTGAAGGATAAAAAGGGTTTCATGGACAACAATAAGGGAAGGGATACATACCAAGGTATACACCATTTTGTACAAGACAATATTATGATCCATTACATGAAGATAATCTCATGAATATATACAATCATTGGGATGCCAATGATCATGGTGATGCAGATAATAGGGCATCAAAGGCTCACTCTAATTTTTATGGTATTTATGACCCCATTAAATATCATTTCTCCCAGAATCCCTTTAATCCAAAGCCTACTGATTTTGGGCATTCAAATAGGAAATATAATGTTACTAAAAACCTCTCAAGCACCAAGCATGCCCACAAGAAATTCCATAAGGCCACCAAGAAGCCAAAGATGCAATGGAGGCCAAAGGAATCTCAAATCACACATGATCTAAAAAGAAAACAAAATATGGAGGATTGCCCACCTAAATTCAATATGATCTCTATTACACTCTCTAAAACTCACTTATTTCCTGAATGGTTGGATCTATGAAAGAGGGCTATCATATAAATTTTTTGGAACCATTCATTCTCGATTCAAAGTATATAAGATATATTATTACATGAAAGTGAAGGGGTACACCAAGTTTTTTACCTAGACATTTCTAAGGGAATTTATCTGGTTTGTTTCCATAATTGTGATGAAAGAGATGTAGTTTTCATGAATAAATCTTGTATGTTTCAAGGATATGGCTTATGTATGAATGCTTGGGTTCCAAATTTCAATGGTGAATTTTTTTTTTTATAATAGATTTGTTCCCTTGTGGATTCAAATGAAAGATCTCCCACTGGAGCATAGGGAACTTTGTGTTATTGAAACCATTGCCAATAGCTTGGGCATTTTCCTCAAACATGACTTGATTCAATACCGAGAGCCTTCTACACTTTTTAGGGTTTTTTTTTCTCTTAGAAACTTCCAAAGACTTACCCTAGGTGTTTCAAATTAATTAAAAAATGGCCAATGGGTACAATAGATAATATTTGAAAACCATTTTAATGTTTGTTTGCAATGCCACTCCTTGGATTATAATACTCAAAATTATCCTACTGAAAATATCCTTGCAATATATATATATATCAATATATATATATATATATATATATATATAGGTGTGTCAAGGTCATATCTTGGGTCTGATAATGAGCTTCAAAATCTGCATGCAACTCAGGATGTGTAGGTCAACAAGGTCGACCTGGCTCACTCATTCACTATGACCAATAATATGGGTTTGGAAAGTGCTCAACACATTCAAAGGGAAGATATTTACACCATCCCACATCCAATATATTGTCTACCAAATCTCAACTTGAAAAAAATTATTAACCAATTGATGTTTTTATCCTATCCTATAGATATCATGATTAATCTTGGGGAAAGCAGATGGTCAATATCTCACACTTTATTGAAAATGTTGGGATCCAATGTTGGGACATGTAAACTAAAGATTAATAATGCAATCTATGCATAGGATCCCCCAACCGTGTCATGTGATGAAAAGATGGATATTATTATTTGTTCACAAGATAACAATATGCACCATCAACCAACTTAGAATAGTTGGCTAAGGATTTTCTGCATTTATTCAGGTCAGATCTCATTGATTAGATTGAAAAAGAAGAAGGTTTTGGCTCAGATCAAATTCTATCCTCACCCAGTCCTTTACTACTTTCCCCTCTTGATGACAATCATTTTTTGATAGCATAAAATGCAGATGACCACACTTTTTCACAAGAGGAGGATAATGATATTTGTTCCCAAACTTTGTCCCTTGATCAAACACCTTTATCAAAAGATGTGATGAAGAGCTCCCCCAAAAACAAGGAAGAAAGGAAAAGTCAGTGAAAACAAAAGAAGATATTGAGTTGGGAAAATAATCCACATTATATAGAAGCCTATCAATTACTAAACGTTCAAGGAGGGCATGTTTTCTCTCCTCGAATGAAATGAGGTTGATTTCATGAAATTTAATGGGTATAAATGCCCTAACAAACTCACTTAGATAAAACACCAGATAGATGCTTAGAGTGCATATATATCTCTTCTACAAGAAACCAAAACATCACAACAAAAATTTGAGACCGCAATTAAGAAATGGGAAAAATGGAGCAAATTCATGAGTGGACAACAAGATCTTCAGGGGGGTTGATCAATATATGGAATCTTAGAACAACCAAAGTGGATCTTATAATAGGGGGTAATAATTGGCAAGATTTATTTGCTCAAAAAATTAACCTAAATTTTATACTCATTAACATCTATGGTCCTACTGCCGCTCATGAACAAAACATTATGGGACACTTTAACTTCCTTTATCCAAAGGTTTTCAAGAGACAAAAAACTTCTAGGGGAGATTTTAATGCTATCATCTCAGCTGATGAAAAAAGGTGGAATCTGTCCACCACAAAAAACAATAGATGATTTAAAAAAATTCTTCACTGATAATGACCTCCAAGATATCCGTCCACAAAATGGGAACTTTACATGGACCAATAAAGGAAAGGATTTTCTACAAATTTTAGAAAGATTAGATAGATTCCTAGTTACAAGCTGCTAGTTTCTGGATAGGACAACCCTTTAATTAGATATTCTACCCCTCATTGCTTTAGCTCATTATACAATTTCCTTGCATATATCAACAACCACCCCACCCAAGCATTAGCCATCATTCAAATTTGAAAGGATGTGGTTTATACATCCTCATTTCCTCCCTTTATTAAGGCAATGGTGCATTTTGGCCCCGTACTCTAAGGGCACCAAAATGTATCAGTTGTATAAAAAATTGCATCATGTTAAAACTCAGATTAAAATATGGAATGCTCAAACCTTTAAGGACATATTTACCCTTTAAGGACATATTTACCCAAAAGGAGGATGTGTCAAAGGAGATAACGAGTATACATGAGAAAATTATCCAACATGGGTTTGATCCTACCACTTACACTAAGCAAAAACAACTACAAATGGAATGGGAAGAATTATGTATGCAGGAAGAAAATTACTGGTGGAAAAAATCTTGTGGGTTATGGTTGAAAGATGGGGATAAAAATACAAAGTACTTTCATGCTTCAAAAAAAGAAAAGAGATTGACACAAACTAGTTTTTCCGTTCATGCGATAGGGTCAGTTAATCTCATTACTAATGCATAGGAAATTCAAGATGAGGGTGTGGAGTTTTTCAAAAATTTATTAGCACCACCTTCAAAAAACAATGTCTAAAATAAAATTGCAGAACAATAGTTGTTGGTAGTCATTCCCCCTAGCATTTCATAATAGGATAATTCCCTTCTTCCCAACCTTTTAATGAGGAGGAAGTTAAAAAGGTAATTTTCTCTGTAACTTCTGAGCACTTTCAAAAATGTTGGGAGGCGATAAAATATGATTTGATTGTAGCTATAGAAGAAGAAAGAAAAAGAGGCACCATGTTGAAAATTTTTAATTTCACAAATATTGCACTCATTCCAAAGGTGTAAAATACAAACACATTTTCAAACTTACACCCTATTTCTCTTTGTAACACTATTTATAAAATCTTCACCAAGGCTATATGTATGAGGTTGCAAAACTTAATACCTAAAATTATATCACCTGAATAAGGGGGTTTTTTTCCGGGTAGAGATATAGTGGACATGGCAGTGATTTCTCATGAGGTGCTACACTCCATTCAGTTTTCCCACATATCCACTTTCATTATCAAATTGGACATGATGAAAGTATATGATAGAGTCAATTGGTTCTTCCTAATTAAAGTGCTTTGAAGGTTTGGGTTCTCAAACAAATGGTGTAAATATGTTTTTTGTCATGCTTGTCAAGTGCATACTTCTCAGTAATAAGTAAAGGATTACCTTCAATATTTTTCCATGCAAATCAAGACATAAGACAAGGAGATCTTGTTGGAATTGGTTTTTGATGTTGTTGTTGGCATTCATGTTTTGTCACTGATGCCAACATATGTTTCAATGGAGGCATAACATACCGGTTATTATTGTTTCTTAGTTGAATGAAAAAAGTGTATGGGTACTATAGAGTTGATTCATAAGAAGAGAAGATGGTGATGTGTACAAGGATGTGTTGTGATCTTATTTCTAAGTTTGCATAGCTTAATATTTCAAATTGAGTGAGTTAGAGATGTTTTAGTGAAGACTGGGTACTGGAATGAGACAATGATCCATGATAGAGTTAGTCTCTATGTTTTGATGATAACTTGCGTTCGATACGGATTCATGTTATGTGAGCTTGGGGAATAGAAAAAGACTTGTTGAGGAATGTTTTGTATGATTCTTGGGTCGTAGGACTCTTGGTGACATTAGATGTGGTGTGTGTTCTGGAGGAGACCTATTTGGGGCCAACTTCAGAGATGTAGCATGTATTGTGGAGTGCGAGTTTGGATAATGGATATTTGATTATATTTTATGTATTGTAATTGACGTTTACTTGTTATAGGTATTGGGTATATCTTAGTTTAAGTAATTATTTGTGCATTGGAGAAGCCTTTATTGGCCGACCTATTTTCTTATTATAAATCTATATAAAAGAAAGTTTTTTTCTTTCATGGAAGTGTGGAAACAACAAAATGTGGAAGCTATGAGCTTGTTTGTGCGAAATCTACTGGATATAGAGAAGAGGATGTGATTAAGAGACTTCATTGGAACTGATCAAGAAAAGAGAGTTGATATCATACAATTCATTGGATTGTATATTTCATATACACTTGTATTTCAGACAGTAAGTTCCAAGTGTGGATATAACCTTATTTAGGAAGTGTGCCTACTATTACTCTTGGCTCCTAACATGGCCTATCCTTTAATAGGGACTATGTACTGTAATGAATTAATAAGCTCCAAACAGGGTGAAATATTTTAGCAGGAATACTATCCTCTTATTACATTATTTGTGGCTGCTAATTCTCACCAAGGTTTTACCTTTAACATGGTTTCATCGACAACATAGGATTGTGTTATGGTGTTGCATTTACTTTGTTATCATTTAGATTAAAGTTTTGGTTTATAATGTTTAATGTTTAATAATCTGTTTCACAACTAATTCAACCCCCCTCTCAGTTGTGTTGGTAGACTATTATTCCTAACGATTGTTATCAGAGCATCTGGTCCTTAGAGAGAAAGCTTAACAACTTGAGGTGATCCTAAAATTTTATAGTACAGGAAGGATAGTTTGAAGTTTGATCCTGGAAACTTTGACAGTTGGAAGAATAAAATGAGAACCCATTTGTTGTGTCTAGGCATTGATTATTGGATGATTACAAATAAGGATGAGCTAATCAAGACTGAAGATGAACTGGATAAAGAAATTGGTAATGAAGAGAAGTTGTTTTATTTTAACATAGTTGCAAGAGAAGCACTAATTAGTGTGCTCTCTGAAGGTGAATTTACAGAGGTTAAATACTTGGATTCTACACATAAAATTTGGTCAAGATTGGAAGCACTATATAAAGGAGATAATTTTACTAAGCAAGAGAATTTGCAGAAGTAGAAGACAAGGATATAAAATATGAAAATGAAAGATGATGAGAACATTAGAGAATATGTATAGAGAGTTACAAAAAAATTTATTGGCATTAGAAACTCTGGAGGCACATACAATGAAGATGAAGTGATTGCAAATATTCTTAGATCTTTGAAACATGTTTACAAAACCAAAGTGTAAGCTATAGAGGAGATCATACCTTTGACAACTAACTTCAATAGAGAGATATTCATTGCAAAATTAACTATCTTTGAGGCCACAAAACTAGGAGATTCATTACCTAAAGTTGAGATAGCATTCAAGGCGAATGTGCATAAAAATAAAAATAATTTATCGGGGAATGCGAGCACCAACAGAGGTGACTTAAGAGAAGACCTTGGTGATTATGCTGATGACTCGGAACAGCTACAAGAAGAAGAAAGGAAGCTAGATGAAATATGGGCCTTGATCTCTAGAAGAGAAAATAGAGGTAAAGGTAAGTTTGAAGGAAAGTTACCTTTGAAATTTTTTTTCATGCAATAAGATAGGTCATTTTACATCTAGATGTGCTACAAGGGTTCCTAAGCATAAATCTAATTTTTATAAACCAAAGTATTCCAAGGATAAGGAATGTTACTATGCTAGTGAAGTTGTTTATGGTGATGATGCTATTGATAATGATGAGATTGGATTTATTCCTATCAAGGATGATGAACCTATTCATGAAGAGAGACCCCTAGTGTCACATGTTGAAAATAAATCTGAATGGGTCATAGACAGTGGTTGTTCACACCATATGACTAGAGATAGGAACAAATTTGTTAACTTAACCAAGTATGATGGTGGTGTTGTAAGATTTGGTGAAAACATTCTAAGATTATCATTGGAGTTGGATCTATTTCTTTGAATGGAAAGACTAATACTGATAATGTGTTACTTGTTCAAGGACTTAAGCATAATTATTTGAATGTTGGAAAGCTATTAGGAAAAGGTTATCAATTGAAATTAATTGATGAGAAATGCTCTATCAGAAGTAAGTCAGGAGAAATAATCACATTTGGTACTAAGTCAAGAGGTAATGTATTTGAATTGAATACATCTAAGGCTCCTTGTTTTTTTGTGAAGGTTGATGAAAGTTGGTTATGGAATAGAGTATTTTTTCATGTAGACTTTGATAATATTGTAAAGGAAAGCATGACTAATGCTTTTAGAGATCTACCACATTGTGAAACCATCTAACACCATGTGTAGAGAATGTGTAATGGAGAAACATACTAGAAGCAGTTTTACAAGCAAATATTACTTAACGAAAGGGAGGTTGGATCTGGTGCATAAAGATCTGTGTGGTCCTACAAGAACAAGATCTTACTATGGTGAAAGGTATTTTATACTTTTTGTTGATGAATTTTATAGGATGATGAGGGTTACATATCCAAGAGAGAAATATGAGGCTTTTGACAAATTCAAGATATTCAAAGAAAAAATTGAGAATGAATTAGGTTTAAAGATAAATTGTTTGAGATCATATAAAGGTGGAGAGTTTACTTCAAACTTGTTCCATACCTACTATGAAGAACATGGAATATACATACAGACATCTTCTCCTAGGACACCACAATAGAATGGGATAGCAGAGCGAAGATACATAACAATATTAGATGCTACAAGAACCATATTGTTGGAAGGAAATGTATCGCATGTTCATTGGAGAGAAGTTGTTGGTACTATTGTTTATACTTTGAACTAAATTTAGATCACAGAAGGTACAAGTAAGACTCCTTATGAATTATAGTTTAATCATACTCTTACTGTGAAATATTTTAGAATATTTGGTAGTAAATGCTATATCAAAAGAGATGATGAGATAGGAAAGTTTGATGCTAGAAGTGATGAAGGAATCTTACTTGGTTATTCCACTAAAAGAAAAACTTATAAATGTTTCAATATGAGATTGAGGAAGATGATTGAAAGTGCTAATGTGAGGAATGATGAAAAGTTGTAGATTTAGGAAAGAATATATGACTCTAACCTACAGAGATCAAGGAGGTTACTACAGATCAAGAAGAACCTTTTGAGATTGAACATGAGATCAAGGTATGTCAAGATGACTCAAATGATCCTACTAAAATTCCTAAGACTCTGAGGTATGTTAATAAAAACCATCCTAAAAATCAAATTATTGGCATTGCAAATAAAGGCATGATGACAAGATCAAGATTAATAAATGAAATTTGTTTGATTTCTCAAGTTGAACCAAAAGCTATTGATGAAGCATGTAGAGATGAATCTCAAACAAAGGATATGCAAGAAGAATTGGAACATATAAAGAAAATTAAAACTTGGGAACTGGTTCCCAAACCTAAAGACAAGAATGTTATAGGAACTAAGTGGGTTTTTGAAAATAAGATGACTGAAGAAGGAATGGTTGTAAGAAATAAGGAAAGGATGGTTTGTAAAGGCTACTCAAAACAAGAAGGTATAGATTTTGAAGAAACATTTTCTCTTGTTGCTAGGATTGAAGTTGTAAGAATATTTCTTTCTTATGTTACACACAACGACTTCAAAGTATATTAGATGGATGTGAAATCTTCATTTCTGAATGGAGATCTAGAAGAGGAAGTATATATTGAAAAACCTCATGGATTTCCTCTGATAGAAGATGAGGATATGGTTTGTAATTTGAATAAGGCTTTGTATTGACTGAAACAAGCACCTAGAGCATGGTATGCTAGATTGGATAGGTATCTACTTCATCTTGGTTTCAAAAAGGGTAATGTAGACAATAATTTGTACTTAAGAACTAGTGAGGATGAAGTTCTACTAGTTTTTTTTTTTTTGATGATATCATTTTTGGAGGAAATGATGTAACAAGTAAAAAAATTTCTAAGGAAATGGAAAATGAATTTGATATGTCAATGATTGGTGGGATGACGTTTTTCCTTGGACTGCAAATTAATCTAAACAAGAATGGTATTTTTATTTATCAGATAAAGTATCTTAAAGAAATGTTGAAAAAGTTTGGAATGGAAGATTGTAAACCTGTTGGAACACCTATGGTTACTGGTCTACTACTGACGAATTTGAGTGTTTTTTAGACAAAGTACAGATCTATGATTGGAGGCTTATAATATCTGACTCACATTAGACCAGATATTGCTAATACAGTTGGAATTATGGCAAGATATCATGAAGATCATAAAGAGACACACCTTTCTATTGTAAAAAGAATATTTAGATATGTGAAAGGAACATTGGATTATGGCTTATGGTATAAAAATATGATGATTTTGATTTGCATGATTATATTGATGTTGATTGGGAAGGAAATGGTGATGATAGAAAGCGTACAAATGGTGGTGCATTCTTTCTTGGGAAAAGATTGGTTTCTTGGTTAAGTAAAAATAAGGATTGTATAGCTCAGTCTACTGCTGAATCAAAGTATGTTGTTGCTGCTATAAATTGCACACAGATTTTTTTGATGAAGCAAATTATAAAGGACATTGAGATAACATTTGATAAGATAGTGGCTATCCATTGTGATAACACTAGCATAATGAATATTTTAAATAATCCAGTTATGCATTCGGATACTAAAAATATTTCCATTAAGTAGCATTTCTTGAGAGACAAGGTTGCAGAGAAGGAGATTAGATTGGACTATATTAGCACAAAGGAATAAATAGAAGATATATTTACAAAAAATTTACCAAAGGATTCCTTTGAGTATCTCACAGGTATGCTTGGGGTGAGAGCCCCTCCTTGCGAGGACTAAATTGATGCATTCAGTCTGGTGGCTTTAAGAGATATATCATTTTTAGGACTTGATGTATGGATCTACTCCTTAGGGGGAGTGATTGCAGGGACATTATAGAACACTTTTGGGTGATTTTGCACCTAGTTTTTGAGGCATGAAGATTTGAAAAAGATAAACCTTGTAGAGGAAATATGGTCAGAAGAAGAGTTATGGCACCCTTTGCCATTGTTTTCAAAGGGGTAGATATTCTATGTAAAAATCCCTACTATTTGAGGGAGGGCTGTGTTGAGGATATTGAGAAGATTGTCTTGAGAGTGAGTACTTTTGGATTGATGGTTTTCTCATATATTTCCATCAATGCCAAAGGTTGAGATTGTTGGAATTGGTTTTTGATGTTGTTGTTTGCATTCATGTTTTGTCACTGATGTCAACATATGTTTCTATGGAGGTAGAACAAACTGGTTATTACTGTTGTTTAGTTGACTGACAGAAGTGTATGGGTACTATACGGTTGATATAGAACAAGAGAAGATGGTGATGTGTACAAGGATGTGTTGTGATATTATTTATAAGGTATCATGGCTTAATATATTAGATTGAGTGAGTTACAAATGTTTTAGTGAAGACTGGGTACTAGACTGAGACAATGATCTATGACAGAGTTAGTCTCTATATTTTGAGGATAAGTTGCGTGTGATATGGATTTATGTTATGCAAGATTTGGGAATTGAAAAAACACGTTGAGGAATTCTTTTTATGATTCTTGGGTTGCAAAACTCTTGGTGAGGTCAGATATGGCGTGTGTTTTGGAGGAGACCTATTTGGGGCTGACTTTAGAGATGAAGCGTGTATTATGGAGTGTGATTGTGGATTACTGATCTTAGATTATATTTTATGAATCGCAATCGATGTTCACTTGTTATAGGTACCATGTGTATCTTAGAAAGGGGTTAACTAATTATCTATGTATTAGGGAAGCCTTAATTGGCCGACCTATTTTCTTATTGTAAATACAAATAAGAAAAAGTTGTTTTCTTTTATGGAAGTATGGAAACAATGAAGTGTGGAAGATGCGAGCTTGTTTGTGCAAATTCTGATAGATGTAGAGAAGAGGATGTGATTAAGAGACTTCATTGGAACTGGCCAAGCAAAGATAGTTTCTATCATACAATTCATTGCATTGTATATTTCATATACACTTGTATTTCAGATAGTACGTCCTGAGGGTGGATACAACCTTCTATAGGTAGTGTTTTTAGGAAGTAAGCCTACTCTTACTCTTGACTCCTAATAGTTTCTATCCTTTAACAGGGACTATGTACTATAATGCATTAATAATCTCCTAACAAGGATAAATATTTTAACAAGGATACTATTCTCTCAGTATATTATTTGTGGGTGCTAATTCCCACCGGGGTTTAACCTTTAACAAGGTTTCCTTTACAGCAAAGGATTGTGTTATGGTGTTGCATTTACTATATTATCATTTGGATTAAATTTTTGGTTTATAATGTTTAATAATATGTCTCACAACTGATTCACCCCCCCTCTTAGATGTGTTGGTGGACTGTTATTCCTAATAGATCCTGATGCAGGAGCATCTTGGGTGTAAGGGCAATCTTGCATCACCCAAAAATATTTTTGTTTTCTTTTCAATAAGGGCTACCTTGTGCAGAGCTGCTATTTACGGAAACTTGTTATTTTTAGTAAGTTGGCCATATGATCTCGGAATGTTCTGATTTTGCATGTGGAGGTTCATCTCAGTCATATCAGCTTGCCAGTAAAGTTTCATGGCTAGATCAGGTCTAGTTTTGAAGATATTGAAAATTTTCGGTATTGAAAACAGGGTACAGAAACTTCGAGCTCAGTTTTGAAGGATTTAGAGGCCCCAGATGAGGTTGAAACTAGGGCTCAATGATGCTTGCATGATCGAGCCATTGTAGAGCGCTTAGTGGCATTTCCAAAATGGGGTTATAATAGTCAATCGAGTCAACTAGTGATGACTTATGGTCTCCGGAAGTTGGGTCACCTGAAATAGCAGAAAATAATTTTCCTTCAAAATTTTCGGGTTTCAAAAG
>MU228288.1:2787890-2803560 GCA_018584345.1 Thuja plicata | reverse complement strand
TCTGAAAGTTTGTAATTCCGCATTTGTGGAGATAATAAGAAGTCCATTTTCTATTCTTGCAAATTGTTGTTGCTTCTCTGTTTCTGTTATGTGTTTGTGGTATTAAGGGGAGCACCCTTCATCAGATCCGCTCTCTCCTTTCCTTTTTATCATCATGGTAGAAGCACATAGTAGGTTCATTAAACACAAAAATGGGTTATTACTTTGGAAAGGTGTCTGTATTCCACAAACAATCATTTTAGCAACCCACACTTTGTATTCCGATGATACACTATTATATGGGAAAGTATATCTTCTAGAAGCCAAACATAAAGAAACATTTCAAACATACACTTCAGTCTTAGCGTAGAAAATAATTGAGCGTAAATCAAAAGTGTTCATTTTCAATAAAAATACATATCTGAGAAGGAGAATCATCTATATTTTGGGATTCCAAACTGGTGAACTTTGTAGTACCTATCTTGGAATTCCCTTCTTCATGGAATCAAACAAGACATGCTTTTGGAATTTAGTAATAGATAGGGTAAATTCAAGGATTTTAGCTTGGAAAGCAAGATGGATTTCATTATTAGGAAGGTTTCTCCTAATCAAAACTATGTATTCTGCTATACCAAACTATTATATTTTTGTACTCAAAGTTCCTAAGTCATTCATCAATCAGATTGAGAAGATTATTAGGGAATTCCTTTGGAATGGAAACCTAGCTGACACTAAAAAGATACCATTGATCTCTCTTGATAACATGGTCATACACAAATCAGCTGGAGGAGTTGGTCTACATAATATATCTAAACGTAATATTTCCTTTGGAGGTAAGTAGATTTGGAAAATTTTCTCCCAACCGATAAAAAATTGGTGTCAAATCATGTAGGCCAAATATTTAGACACACAAAATCATATAAGAATTTTTACATTTGCTGATCCACCTAATGGTTTAATTTTGTGGAATTTTATTATGGAAGTGAGACATGTTGTAACTAAGTATGTGACATGGAATGTGCAAAATGGAGAAGTTCATTTCTGGAATGACTCATGGAATATCCATCCTCCTCTTAAAACTATTGACCACTTGCATTCTGGCATTCTTATCTTATGTCAATTTTGGGGACATAAACTTATAGATTATGTAAGTCACATTTAGGTGGGTTAAAATCAAGTAACATGGAATAAATTTCAAGAGGCCCCAATTGAACTAGCTCAACAAGTCAAATTGAACCAACTTGCTTCATCTAGGTTAGTCTTTATATAAAAAATAGTGGATTAGGTCATTTAGGACCCGACCAAAGATGGTAAATACACAAAGGAATAAAAGGAAAGGAATGTGCAATGCAATTTGAAATAGTGTAAATACAATGCTGCATACAAAGTAGATCTAGATAGGAAAGAAGATGAACCTATAGCTAAATGCATACCATGTAACCAAAACAAAGTAGATACAAAGCAAATATAGGAGGGAAAAGCTATCTAACCAAAGCATGCAATGCCAAGGAGAACCAACTAGATACAAAGAATATCTAACTACTAAATCAAGAAGTATGAAACATGAAAGTGATGGGTGCACCAAAATGTATATGGTAAAATGGTGATCAATGGTAGACCACCAAGTCACACATCTACATTGAAAAGGGATCCTAAAATGTGACCCCTTTGAGGCTAAATATGAGTAACACAACCCAATTAGATGAAGGGATGCTAATGCATGATCTAGTCTTGAAAGCAATGTGTGATTTTAGGACCTCTTTTCATTTATGTAGAGATGATATAATAGAAAGGAAATATATGCAAGTAAAGTAAAACAAATACTCATGTAATGATAAACAACAAGATATCATATCTAGTATACCAAATTAAGTGATAAAAAGAAATAAGAATGATGAAGAACTCACCTTGAAGGCTAGTAGAGGATGAAATTTCAAATATGTAGAAACCTTGTCAGACCGTACTGAAACTAGAAATAGATCAGGATCTAGAACCTGCAAGCTGGAGCTCTCTACTGTGAAAATATGAGTATTTTAGGAAGATGTAAAACCTAGTTTGACCTATACCTAGGTATAGGTCAAAGGTGGTTTGACCTATACCTTGGAGGTTTGAATCTAAAGGTCTCGGGACTATGACTGATACTACACTTCCATATCTGCAAATCTGAGTGTAGAACGTCGCTAATCTGCACCTGCACATAAGAGAAGGGGAAATAGTTGGGGGAAAGGGGCTTGCCTTGGTCAAGCCCATATAGAGGAATTAACCTTGAAATGAGATAAGTAAAGTATGTAAAAAAAGACAAATTTAAGTATTCACCTTTCTTGTCAAAAACCCTTGCGGATGGATACAGATCCGCTATACCCACAAAATATGTATACTTGCTTGATTGAATGTTGATAGAATGTAGGATGTCTTCACCAATGCAATAGATATACACTTGAAAAATCATAGATAATGGATGTATGTATGCTTGAAATTCTTTAATGGAGAAGGAAAGGAATGAATAATGGGTGGAAGATAGCCTTCAAATCTTTGAGCCAAATCCTTGCTTGCTAACTTGAAATCTTCAAAGAGAGCTCTTGAAATTGCACCTTGGACTGGATTGCTTGAGACTGAATGCTTGCATGTAGATAACATATGTAAGTGGATGTGCAATAGATATAATGGATGAGAGATGGAAAAATGAAGGGAAGAGACATCCTTTTATACTGATTTCAGAGTCCAAATTTACGGAGGTTGACTATGCTAGGAGGGAAAATGAAAATACTTTGCATCAGGCTCGAAACCCACCAAATTTAAACCCCCAAGATATATATTGAAATTGGTTCAAAATATACCGAGAAGGATGAAATTTGAGGCATATTTTGTGGGGTTCAAGAATATTAAGAGGCTCGGGGTAAAATAGAGAGAAAAGCGGGAAAATCAATCAATATTGCATCCAAAATCAAGGAGATCGCTAAAATGGGGCCCAATAGGTCCTAGAGCTTCCAAATTAATGGGTGTTATATTTTTAGACCAATACATTAAATAATTAAATATGATTTTTTTACTACAACTTTTTTAAAATATAAAACTCGTGTGTTTGACTCCCATAATTTGGTCAAAAATTTATAAAATTCATGTTTTTTAAAAATCCTATAGTATGTGAAGTATAAAATGTAAGATATGTTTTGAATTCAAAAAATGTGTTATCTTTTGAAAGTTATAAATGTTTTTTAATCAACCTATCAATTAGGACTTTATGCATAATTTTATTACAAAATGAATATTAATATTTTATTTAACTGAAAATAAGCTAGAATTTATATTGGTGGAAAGCTGAGAGTATCCTTAAGAAACCCTTTTGTTTCATCAATTTTGGGTAAAAAAGGTTGTCAGCTAAATGGTTGGAGTCTCAAAACGCAAGGAAAACTCCTAAAAATGTATTTTGTGTTGACTTTCTATGTTTGGCATGTCCTAGACAAATCAAAAACCAATCCCAAGGCTGCAAATTTTTTCATAGGTACTGGATATCTGATTCCTAAATAATTCTGATATATGATATTTGCTAGTTTATTCATATAATACATAGTATATAATATATCATATATCATACTATATAATATATAATATATTATAATATCTTATACAATTATGTATAATATATATTAAACCATATTATTGCATTACTATTATTTATCATATTTAAAATATTAAGGTAAATATTATAAATTCACCCCCCCCTCTGTGTGTGTGTGTGTGTGTCCTAGAGATGATGGTTACTTTTTTCTATAAAAATGATTACTTAAATGAAAAGTTCTCACAATTTGGTACTTTTTAAAAGTTTATTTCATGTTTTCATGATGGTATTAAACATAAATTTTGAAAGGAAATTGTTGAGAAAATAATATATGAGATAGTTAGATATACATTTAAGTGTGGAGTTGAAGGTTCTAGATGCAAGTTGGTTACAATAGAACGCAATGTTGCTGATTTTATTTTAGATTTTAAGAAAAATAATTTCTACATGTATACAAGGAATAGTCATAGGTCTAAATGGTTGGATCAAAAATTTAGGATGTGTAATCACTCTTTCTTGATTGACACTATTATATCAGCGATCGATTTTTTATAGAAAAATACACATTTCAATCACAGAATGAGTTACAAGATCAATTTTACAATTCCATTAAGTTTGTCTATTTTTCCACATAAAATATAGACATGGCCCTGATAGTACATAATAGGACAAGAAGATAATCAAAGAGTATCATTATTGTATGAGTGATAATAGACCTCACTCCTCTAAGTATGTGCAACATTGTTTTGAGAATTGTTTTGAGTTCCTGTGTTGGGCTTGCACAATATATATGGTTTTAAATTTGTTTTATGTTTCAATATGGATTTTTCCACCTAGGGTTTGAAATTTTAAAGTGAAGTTAATTGTTATTGCCTTAGGTTGGTCACTATGTTATATTCCTTCATTGACTGGCCAACCCAGTTTTCATGTTTTAAGTTATATTTTTTATGTTGTCCTGGTCATGGAGTTACCATCCCTTTTTATCTATTGCCAGTTAAATTGATGGACCTTGTGAATTCCTAAGTTTTAATTTTTCCTAAGGTTCCCATGTTCCAGCCTTGTATTTCTCTAAGTTCTAGTGGACTACCCCTTTTAAGTTATAAGTGTGTGCACATCTAAATTGTCAGCCAACTAGAGTGTGTTTGTGGCTTGGCTACAAATTTTTCATAGTATTTTTAAGGTCGTGAATAACTATTAGAAATTATAAAGAATGTTTTTCACTACTTCACAATGGTTTAGATCACAAGCCTTTACTGGTGAAAAATTAGTGAGTAGTTAATAATAGTTAGATGAATTACATTAGCACTGCTTCACAAAAAATTAAATCCTTAACCATTGGAGGTTGCAAAGTAGCGAATGAGTTATTAGTGGAAGGATCAAATAGTTTTCATGGATTTTTGAAAAAAAAAGAAATATTTACCCACGGATTGGCAAGATGGCGCTACGTATTTTTGGTGGTCCACATTGAGAAATAAAAGGCTCTTTCTTCTTCTCAAGGTAAGGTGATGTCAGTGTAGGTCAAGTTGAGAATGTGTGATAGGTTGCCATGTGTCTTGTCAAGTAAGGAGGAAAATATATATTTGTAGCCTTGCGACCTATTGTTCGGGTCCCCATCTTTTCCTTGTGAAGTTGTGAGTATTTGACATGGGGAAGGAAAAAAGAATGATGCCTTGTCATGACTATAAGGAGATAGTGTGTTATTTTCTTGCAATTGTATGAGATATTAGCAGGTGTTCCAAGGGGTTGATCTTATTGCTTCGTAGGGGATGAAGCTAGAGTGAATTTAAAGTTGTGTCTCTACAATAGAAATTTTATTGTGACAATAGATGTTGTTCATGACTTTTTTGTCATTGCAGTTAGTTTTCTCTATGGCTTGCAAATTTGCAACCCTTTGAGAGGTGTCTTGATGACTAAGGGGTGACAGGTCCTTTTTTATAAATGTGGTGACACCATGTGGATTGGTTTGTGTGGATTTGAGAAAATGATTTATTGTCATGTAGTGCCATATAAGCATAAAACTGCTAGGTAAAATTGGTTGACATGGTTTGATATTATTGTTGTTGTGTGTGCAATTTTTACACCTTCATGAGATTAGTTTATTTTCTAACAATTTTATGGAAAAATATCAACAATTAAGCTAAGAATTGAAAGGAAATCACTAAGCATCTCATGGATCTCTAAGTAAGCATGCTAATAGAGAGCTCTCAGCTTAAATCTCTATTAGTGACAGTCCTAGAATGAGAAAATTGATAATGATATAACTATATAGTTCATAATTATCTCAAATCATCAAAATGATTCACTCAAATGCTCTCAAAAAATGCTTTGATATTGCTCAAATTTCTTTGATCTCTCTAAAAATGACTATAATGTAGATGCTTTGCATTCGAATGTCTAGGATTATCTTATGCTTGAAAAATTCTCTCTATTTATAGGATTTTCCCAAGTGTAGGGGGTGGAGTTAATTGATCATGATTTAGCCTTGGTTGAGTGAAAGGATTTCAACTGGTGACAAATGAGGGGACAATTCAATGTTTGTCTCAAAGGTTTGAACAAAGGGACAAATTGAGTGATGAATATTTAAAGTTCCAAAATGAGTGATCAAGATTGTAAAGTTTGGAGTGATCCATGTGCTTTTCCTTCTCAATTCTCATTGGTTCCTCAAATTATTGTTGAAAGATAATAGGAAATAATTAATTCAATCAATTAATTAAATTATCCATGTAGGGGAATAGGTTGGATTTGATTTTTGATTTAAACTATATAGTTAATTGATTAAAATCAATTATATAGTGTGATTAATCCCTTTAGGCTTATATTTAATTAAATAATGTCATTGTTAATTGATCCTTTGATTTAATTTATTTTGTCCCAATTTGATTTATAAATGTCCATTTTGATTGATTTGGAGCAGTTTGATGAGATTTGATGCAAATTTGATGAAAAATGCAGATTTGATTGAAATAGAACAACTGACCAATTTTAGGTGTCTACAAATGCCCCTCTTTGAATTGATGTGTGAAGCGCATTATTTCAAAGAAAATTTGATGTCTTGATTTCTAATTTGATGCCTGATTGATTGATACAATTGATACAAAACCTTATTGATCTGATAACCTAATTCGAGATGTGGAACCTGATTCAAGATCTTGATGCGAAGATTGATGAGATGCCATAATGCAAAACTGATTTGAACATACCCTGATTAAAAATTCCCCACTGATGATAGTTGGAAATTTCAATGCCTCAGATTTTAATTGATGTTTGATGAAAAATACAATGCAAAATCCCGATTTGATCATATGATGATGCCCCCTCTGAAATGAAAACAAAATTAATGTCTAGAATCAAAAGATGATGAAACGGATGAAGAATATATCCAATATCTTTTCATTTATAAAAAAAAATGATGGTGATCCTGTCAAACTAGGTGAAAAACCTCTTCAAAATTAGGTAAAATAGTATAAATAAGTTGAACAATCCATTTTTACTATTCATTTTCACTTTTTACTATTGAGATTTTGCTGTGATCCTGCTGAGATATTTGAAGATGGTGGTCCCTATTTGAGAGCATTGGTTCAAGTGAGGGCACAAATATCAGAGACCCATAGACTATGGACCTCTAGTAAGTGATTTTGAACCTCTCAGTGCATTAATTTCTTTATTTGAATGTATTTAATGCTCTTTATCATGCGTGCTAGGGTAAATTAGGCCATTTTTAGGTAAAATGGTGCGTATGATAATTGAAATCACACCTAGGAGTGTAAAATGGTGCATTTGCATGTCAAAATAATGCCTATGCAAAGTTAAATTCCATGTATAAGATAGGTCAAAATATGCCTAGGATAGAGAAAATACCGCCTGCAAAACCCTAGGGAAAAAAATGATTTAAAATGCCACATGGGATGTTTCAAATGCCGGTTACTAGGGAAAATGATGCATAGTAAGAAATGTGTCACATTTGATAGGTGAAATCATGCTTATGATAGATAAAATGACACTTTGCATGAATGACATGTACACTCTGTGAAGTGACGCCTGCAAGAAAGTTGATAAAAAGTTGATTTGAAAAGAGAACAAACTGATTGTGATTGAATGTCTCGATTAAAAAACTGATTTCCAAGATAGATAGGTGTATTTTCTAATGGCACAAAGTGTTTAGGATGTTAGATTAATCACATAAATGGATGTTTGATATGTCAATTTGATTGGATAGATAACTGATTGGTAGGATAACTGATTGGTAGGATAACTGATATATTGATCCCTTCTCAAGATCTAGAATTAGGAACAATAGGTTGATGCACTCAAAAAGAGAAAAAGATTGATTTGATTGTTGTTGATTGACTTGAAATGATCCATTGATATCATGATGCTAATATGATTCACTTGTTTGAAAAACATGCACGGTTCTATAAGTTATATGTACGGAGCCTACCATCTTGTTTACTTGACTTAGCCCAAGATCTGACCAGACCAGAGATGAGTATGATTGAGCAGTGTAGTTTGTCATTCCTTATAGATATACCTCAGTTTCAACTAAACTGGGGACTACTCAAAGCTATGGTAGAGAGTTGGTACTTTGACCATAATACATTTCACCTACCACTCGGATAGATGACTATTGCACCTAGAGACGTGTATAGGTTGCTACGCATCCCAACATGAGGATACAAAGTTTATTACGATCAGGTGTATGATGGAAGTTCTTAAAAATAGGTCTTTGTAGATCCTACTATCAAAGATGATACTATCACATGGGCACAGTTCACGTCATTTCCTACTTTGCATATAGTCCTAGGTGTAGTGATTGACATGTTAATTCTCCCTGATCAATGAGGTTATGGATTTTTTGTTGGATGGGGTCAGATCCTAGAGGACTTACTTAAGCATCCTCAGATATTTGATTGGCATTCATGTGTTCTCGCTCAGTTGTATCATGATTTTCATGAGATAGTTTATCGAGAGAGTGCAACATTATCAACAAGAGTGATTCTATTATAGGTATGGACCTGGGAGCACATCCCAGTCACTAGACTGATTGTAGCTTGAGTGTGGGGTCATGGATGGTCGTACACATTCTCTATGATGGAATTATTGTCCAACATCGATAGGGAAAGGTAGATTACTGGCGCAGGATGATCGATGACATTGATCAGGTCATTTGGAGACCTTACTTGGGTTACAAGGGCTAGAGAGAGGATGATGACAAGCTTCCATATATGTTCTTCCCTCGATGGATGATTGGATGATCACCTCTAGTAATTGAGAGATTTTTCTTTAGTCGAGTATTATGATAGTTTGGCAGAGTCTAGGATATGTCGTAGGGTATGGAATTATATGCTCGGGTACAAGTAGAGCATTCTATGTGGGGAGCTTAGGTTGATTGTCAGTTTTCTTGTACCGAGATTGATTGATTGGGGTTCATTAGATGGGACATGTTAGAGCATGTTGTTGATGCCAGTATGTCTGTAGAGTATAGAGAGCGGTTTTCCAGACATAGATTTATAAGTTTACAGATCCAACAGAGTCGATCCTGGATGTGGAGGAGACTTCAGATGATGATGGTGGAGGAGGTGGAGGTCCTAGAGAACCTAGAGTATAGAGGGCTCCTAGAGTACCTAGAGATCCTAGATTACTGAGAGCTCAAGACAGAGGATAGGTGGGACCTTAGATGCGGGGTAAAGACATCAAAGCTAGGGGTAGTGGTTATGTTCCTAGATGGAGATAGGTTCCCCCTATACCATCTATAGTATGGAGTCAGTAGAGACAAAGAGATGTGAGGAAGGTACACCTAGATCAGGCTAGATTGGTTTCTAGAGCATAGGTTTAGGAACAACAAGTACCAACACACTAGGTACCATTTATTCCTCAGATTCCTATACAACCACATGTTACTTCAGCTACAGGTCTAGTACAATCACCTCCACCTAGCAGAGTAGAGTAGGATATGCAGAGTCTACAGACAAGGTTCTCAGCTATGTCGGCTCAAATGGCTCAGTTTAGTGCTATGATGCAGGTATTCATGAGCAGGATGGATTAAATGAGTCAGGGTGCTTCTACCAGTCAGGCTCCTCCTAGTACTATAGATAGATAAGACAAAGGTCTAGATCGGCCAGGTGATACAGGTATAGGAGATGGATCAGGTACTAGAATTGGTGATGGATCAGGTGCCCCTACTTGGTCTTGATTAGAGATAGATCAATTTTTGATCCTCATGATATATATGTATGTACCATATGTATGATTGATCAGGAATTTGATGATGTACCATTTTTTGATGATGTATCATGATATATAGATATTTATGGACATTTCGATGGACATTTATTTATGATGCTCTTTGATACCATGATGTTGTTATGATGTTGATGTGATATTTATTTCTATGCATATCTATATGATTTCTATGATGCATTTACTTTTATATGATATGGATGCAGTGTCTTAGATATGACATAGATAGATGGATGCAAATGAATGCAACTACTTCTATATGTTTTGAATTTATGATGAATGCAATGGTAAAATGAATGCAACGAGTTTTTTTTGGATTTTTATGTATGCAACTGATATGAAATGCACTATTTAAATGGATGCAAAACTGATAATGATTAATTCTTAATGAATCTTTGCTTTGTCTTCTCTAATATAAAAGATAAAGATAAATGATTAATGATTAATGATTAATGTAATGAATGCAAAAGAGAATCTCACATACTTGATTTGAAACAATATAAATGATATTAACCCCCTTGAACTTGGAAAATACTTTAAACATGCAAGTAATCTATCATGAAAATTCAATGCAATGCAACTAAGTGTCACTAGCTTTCTAGCAAAGAAATGCCATAGAGATATAGCTTCATCATTGAGCTTTGGGGAACTAGGAGAAAGTACAATCATCACTGACCAAATCATGATAATATGAATACCACTTTCATCACTTTTGTAACCATTTAGAAACTAGTACAACCCTCACTATTTGAATAATTAACTATGGGAGTTTGAATACCAGCTTCATTGGATTCAATGTTGCAATTGGATTTTGGTATTAAAAACATGGAAGATCTAAATATCCAAGGTATCGATTTGTGTAAACAAAAAAAGGTTAACCCCCCTTCCTATATGAAAGTCCTTAATGGTTCTTTGATGACCACGTCCTTAGGAAAATTCACACAAGTTGGTGGGTCTTCCTCAAAACAGTCACATAAAGTCAAGAAAATAGCATGTCTTCATCATCACCAATCTAGTTGAAACATCATCGATTAGCTAAAAATACATGACTTGAAAATTCAATGAATATCATCAAAAAATTCAAGTATTTTGTATTGTATCAATATTTTCAATAGAATTCTAAACATTCTGATCATTTAGGTTTTGTCAAATTATAATCCTGATAATAAGGTCATGAAGCTCAAGGATCAAGTTGCAAGATTGAATGCTTGGTTTGAACAATGATATTCATCAAAGGTTCCAACATATCTCCCCTCTGAAGTTTTGAAAATTTTTTCTATCATGTGACCAAAATGTAGCACTTATCAAATTTGTTTGTATCAAAATTCATGATTTTCCCCCAAGTGAAAATGAGACCATGTGTAAAATCTTGGGCAAATGAAACCTAGTATGTGACAATGCAGCTTAGAGACTTTATTATGACTATGCACAAATGACGGATGCAATGAGGATATACAAATGAGATGATGAAAAGGCAATATGTACAAATGCAACTAGGTAAGACCTAAGGGATCAAAAAGTGTCTGTTTGCCAGGTTTTCACCTTTTAAATTTTATTGATCTTTTTCTCTTTTACTTTTTCTTTTGCTACCAAGGTGCCTATTGCTAGGTTTTCACCAAGGCACTTTTCTATTTTTCAAAAATTTTCTTTGTTTTTTTATTTTTGATATCATTAAGGCACCTATTTGCTATATTTTCACCAATACAACCATTTTTTTTTTTGAATATTTTTTCTTTCTTCATGCTCAATTTTCCTCTTTTTATGCTTTTCTATTTTTCCATTGTTTTTGCATTTTTTTTATCTTTCTCATTTTTTTTGGATTTTTGAACTTTTCTCATGTACAAAGAATGATGTTGAACTCATCGGATACACACTCGTCTGATACTCTTTCTTCTTATACTCTTTCATCTGATCAGGTGTAAAACCTCTTTAAATGGATGTTGTTAATAGGTTCTTGCAACTCATCACCATCACAATCAGCTAGCTTGTATGTCCCCATTCCAAAATAATAAGTAATTAAAAAAGATCCAAGCCAATTCGCCTGCAATTTTCCTTTTTTTTTTTTTCTCTCTCTGCTTGGTTTTTAGGGTTTTCTCTTAGCACTAAGTCTCCTACTTGAAAGGTTCTAGGTTTGATATGCTTGTTGTAATTCCTTGAGATTTTGTTTTGATATACCTTCAAGTTCTCATAAGCTTGTGTTTGATGTTCCTCCAATAATTCCAATTGTTGAAGTCAGGCGACCCTATAATCCTCATCATTTATTAATCCTTGTAATGAAAGTCTTAAGGATGGGATTTCAACCTCCAAAGGTAGAACAACTTCTTCCCCATAAACCAAAGAAAATGGTGTAGCTCATATTAGTGTTTGAATGCTTGTTCTGTAGGCCCATAATGTCAGGTTTATTTGGATGTGCCAATCTCTTCTTAATTTTTCAACCGATCTTTTAATATTTTGAGGATATTCTTATTTGTAGCTTCATCTTGTCCATTACCTTGAGGATAGTAAATTAAGGAAGAATATTGGTGTGTTATATGGAAAGCCTCACATAGTTCATCCACATATTTGTTCTTGAATTGTTTCCCATTGTCCATGATGATGGAATGAGGAATACCATATCTACAAATGATGTGATTGAGGATAAACATAGAGATTTGTTTTCCTGTTGCAGTTGTCAATGGTACAACCTCTACCCAATTTGTAAAATATTTTGTTCCCGTGATGATGTATTTGTGACCATTGGAAGAAGGTGGATAAATCATTGCAATAAGATCAAATCCCCATTGGTAAAATGACCATGGTGTAATGAATGGGTGTAACTCTTGTGCAAGCACATGGATCATGTTTCCATGATATTGGCATTTTGAACACACTTTAACAAAGTGTCAAGCATCCTTATCTAAGGTTTTCCAAAAATAACCCATATTAAGGATTTTATTGGCTAGGTTTAACCCACTCACATGAGACCCAAAAACACCCTCATGAACATCTCTTAAAGCTAACTTTGATTCCTCTTCCTCTAGACATCTATGTATCATTCTGTCAATATATTTGTGAAACAATGTGTCAGATAGGATAGTGTAACGAGCCGCTTAGCATATGAAGTGTTTTTTTTTTAGCACAGGTTTGGTCTAAAGATAAAACTTTGTCTTTTAGACATGTATAAATGGGTCCATACCAAGGTTATTCATATCCATTTAGAAGGCAAATGATTTGAGTTTCAGGTAGTTCAAAATCTGGTTTCACCAACTCTTCCACCAAGAATTTGTACATTGTATTTTGATCAAGCATTTGAAGTAAAGAAGCCAAAGTAGCCATAGCATCTGCTGCTCTATTCTTATCCCTTGGGATTTTCTCAAATGTGATCAAGACAAAGTATTTCTTCCAGTCATCTACCATCCTTTTATATGGAAATTTTTTTCATCTTTAGCTTGATACTCATCATTAATCTGATTGATGACCAATTGGGAATCCCCATATACTTGTAGTTCTGTGACGTTCCATTCTAAAGCCATTTAAATACCTATGACTAAAGCTTCATATTTGGAAATATTGTTGGTGCATGAGAACAAGATTTTGTAATACTTAGGAATGGTGTATCCTTGTGGTGTAATCAACAGAATTATGGCCCCTAAACCATGCTGAGTGTAGGATCCATCGAAATATAATTTACATGCTTTGGATTCCACATTAACTATCTCTACATATGGAAATTATACTTGAATAGGATGGGTAGAAACTAAAGAATTTTCAGCCAATTGATCAGCTATGACTTGTACCTTGATAGCTTTTTGGTCCACATACTCAATGTCAAATTCACTAAATACCATCACCTATTTAGCAATTCTTCTTGTAAGGGCTGTTTTGATAAGTAAATACTTTAATGGATCCATTTTGGAAATCAAATTAACCTTGTTCATCAACATGTAATTTCATATTTTTTGTGAGGCAAAAACTACCGCTATACAAATCCGCTCCATGAAGCTATAATTCAACTCATACTTGATCAAAGTTCTGCTTAAGTAATAAATAGCTCTTTCTTTACCCTCATCATCCTCTTGTGCCAATAAAACCCCTAAAGCTCTCTCCATTGCTGAAATGTATAATAGTAAGGGATTTCCTTTGATGGGAGGCATCAAAATGGGTGGATTTACCAAGTATGTCTTCAATAGGGTAAAAGCTTGTTCACATTCATTATCCCACTTAAAAAGGGTATCCTTATGTAGAAATATTGTAAAAGAGTGTCAGTTCTCTGCTAATTGAGAGATGAATCTTCAAATAGATTTAAGTCTTCCTTGGAGTCACCTCATTTTACTAATGTTTTTGGGAGTTTCCATTTCCATGATTGCTTGCACTTTTTCTGGATCCACTTCTATCCCTTTTGCTGAAGCTATGTAGCCCAATAGCTTGCTGGATTGAACACCAAATGAACATTTCTTTGGATTTAACCTTACTTTAGATTGCTCCAATATTGTAAAAATATTTTTGAGGATAGATAGATGGTCTTTTATTTCACATGATTTTTCTAAGATATCATCTACATAGTCTTTTAGGAAAGTATGCATCATGTCATGAAAGATAGTTGTCATTTCCCTTTGATAGGTTTCTCTGGCATTATTGAGGCTGAAGGGCATAACATTCCAGAAAAAAGTACCCCAAGGGCAAGTGAAAGTAGTCTTTTTTTGATCCTCAGGTGCAATTCTAATCTCATTGTAGCCACTAAATTCATCCATCAATGAAAACATAGAATGTCCTGCCATCAAATCCACTATAGCATCAATGCTAGTATTGGAAAATCATCCTTAGGGAAAGAAAGATTAAGGTCTCTAAAATACGTGCATACTCGAATGGATTTTTCATGTTTAGTAACAGGTACAATATTGGAAATCCATTCTGCATAAGCTATGAATCTTATGAAGCCAACTTTTAGTAACTTTTCCAATTTTTCCTTAACCAATAAAGCTATATGGGGATGCATTTTTCTCAACTTTTGCTTCACAGGTTTTACGCTGGGCCACATATTAAGGTGGTGCATTATGAAACTTTGATCCAATCCTCGCATGTCTACATATGACCATGCAAAATTGATTTTCTTTTCTTGAAAGAATTTGATGAAATCCTTCCTTTATGTTGGAGTCAATGATGTTGCTAAATGAATAAACTTAGGTTCCAATTCAGTGCCAATTTTGACCTTTTCTTTTGGTTCAATGAGGATAGGAGATCTCTCATCTTCATGTTCAGGTAAAGTATCCAATCTCTCTTCCTTAGGTGCCACTGTTGGGTTTTCACCTTTGGAAATATCTATTATTTTTACTCTTTTGGGGTCTAGTACTATCACATGGTGGTTTTCACCACTAGAACTTTTCATTTTTTTTACTTTTTTTTTTCTTTTATCTTGTGGATTAAGAGATTGGACCTTTGCCTCCATCATCATGTTTGAATTTAATTCATTTGTGGTAGATGGCTCAACCGCGTTAAGGTATTGGGCCATGACATTGTTATTAGGAAAATAGAGTAAGTCATTAGGTTTGGTTAATTCCCAATCAATAAGTTCAAGATGAATAAGGGCTAAGGACTCATTAGGAAATTTTTCATTTGAAGGGTTCAAGGACATGAATTTGTTTGAGGGTTCATACATTAAATCGCTCAAGTCAATAACATGTGCTTGCTCGAGGTGTTCCATGGAAGTAGGATCAAAATCATCTTCACTAGACTCCTCATGGATTAAATCTAACATTTGAATCACCCCCCCCCCACGAAGGTACCTAAGGTTTGTATGCACCCTAAAATGGTCGCCTAGACTTTGGGCCCCATTTATTATTTTATCATTTTATCAAATTTCTGAATCAATGCTTTGAAACATTTTCAATTCAAATCAATTTCCTTGATCAAATTGTA
>MU228288.1:2775640-2787451 GCA_018584345.1 Thuja plicata | reverse complement strand
TGGATATTGCAACTTCTCTCTTCTTGTCTCCTTTCTTTCTTGCATTCATGGCTACTCATGTAGATTAGAATCATGTTTATTTTCATAGATTAATCTTGCATTTGCATTTCCTTTCATAGATTAATATTCATTGTTATCATTTAGATTAATTTTCCTTTTATGCATTGCAATCATATAGATTAGATTTCATTTTCATGCATTTGAATCTCTCATTTCATGGTGTATTTGCAATAGACACAACTAGGTCAATCTGAGGGCCTTCATTTTATATTTTTACACATCCATGACTAGAGAGCTATGGATCGATATTTGAGGCCTCATTCTTGAGCAACCTTGAATGGAATGATTCATAGAAGTGTGACAACATTTGTGCACACAAGGTTCACCTATCCATTGGTTGTCATTAGATGCTTGTCCTACATTTTATTCTTGAGAAAAAATTGGTACATGTGTAGAACTTGACCCTTGATCTATATTGGCTTGAATTTTTGCATTAGGTATAGTAGCATAGGTATGAATGAAATCTACCTCTTTGTCATGACAAGAATCTTTGCATAGGGAGTCCCATTCATATTATCAGAACTCATCTTCACTCTCAGATTCTAACATGTGTACATGCTCATAAGAATCATGCCTAGATCTTGAACCAACTTCTTTCTCTTGATTCCCTATTCTTGATTTTTCATTCTTTGACCTTCAAGGAGGTTGGATAGGTTCTAGCAAGCCTTTATTTCTGATTCCTAAAGTTAATCTTCCCTTGTATCCCATATTTTTTGTTATTTGAAATCCCTTTCCTTATTGATCAGTTTGGATGGTGACATATTGTGCTCTTTCAACGAGATTATTTGAAGTATCCTCATCTTTATAAAGCCATTGTAAAACTTTGTTATCTTCCTTTTCCAAGGCTGATTGATCACTTTCTCTTACAAAATGGGAGTTATATTTTTTAGGTGGATGAGAATTTGAAGGTTTCCCATGTGTCTTTGGGGAAGTTGGTAAATTAAATAGGGAAATAGAATATTCCCCCACTCCTTTTGAATTGATTCTACATCATTTGTCAAATTTATGCATCATCTCACTCATCTTTTGATAGTTGTCCTTTTTGGTTTGTTCTATTTCATCCTTAGAGGGTCTCAATTTTTTTTTTCCTTTGGTGTAGAAAATTTGACTGAATTTTCATTAGAACTTTGACCCTCATAACTAACTTTCTCTTTTTCCTTAGTTGATGTAGGTAAGTTAGTTTCATTAGAACTTGAAGTAGATGTAGGATTTATTGTAGAATTAGGACCTTCCTCTTTGGTTTCCTCAATTATGACACTAGGAATAACTCCTTCCCTATTATGTGGAATAAATAACTCATGAAGAGGTTTCACCATATTGCAATATTGAAAGGGATTGGAATCTCGTCCAATAGTTATTTCTTCACCCATGTACGGAAAATTGATACATTGATGATAGGTTGAAGGAATCGCTTGCATCTCATGAATCCATGGCCTTCCCAATAAAATATTATAAGTTAATTTCATGTCAAGGACTTGAAAAATGGTATCTTTCTTGATAGGACCCACTTGAATGGGAAAAAACACCATTCCTTTAGAATATATTTCCTCCTCATCATAATCTTTTATAGTGATTTGTTTCTTGTGATCAATAGAGGACTCAGATAACAGTAAAGCTTTGACTAGGTTCAAGGGACAAATGTTGAGACCGGCTCCTCCATCAATGAGAACTCTCTTAACATGATGTTTTTGAATCAAAACCTCTATATGAAAGGGGAGATTTTGAAGATGGTTAATGGACATGTCATCTTTCTCTAAAATTGATAAGCAATGAGGTTCTATGAGATGACCCACCATGTTTGAAAATCTTTCTTCTTCCAAATTTTCAAGAACGGTAGTTTCCACAAGAGCTTTCTCCAAGATTTCTTTGTGATTAGGAGAAATTTTTAATGTCTCTAAAATGGAAATTTCTTCTTGAGTCTTTTGTAGTTGATCCACTAGACTAATGCCTTGTTGAAGAAGATTCTTGTTTAGCCAAAGTAGTTTCTTGTGTAGGACCAAAAGTTCTAGGGGTACTTCCTTGTAAGGTAATTCTTGCTGCTTTCCCCCTAGTAACAACATTAGAGGTATCCTTGTTAGGTTGTTCCCTTATTACCACAAAATTGATAGTAATATCATGTCTGGATAGGCAATTAATAATATTGTCATAACTGTGGGAAAAGTTAACATTATTATTACCTCTTGAGTTGTTTCCATTGTTACCTTCACTGTTAGCATTGGAAGATTCACCTTTATCATGCTTGAAGAAAGGATTTTTGAATGTCATGTGATCTTCATTGTTTTGAGTTCCTTCCACTTTAATCACACCATTATCAATAAGGTCTTGCACCACATGTTTTAGGTGCATGCAATAATTTGTCTTATGTCCTTGATTTCTATGATATTCACAATGATTGGGCTCACTCCACCAAGAAGTTTTTACTTGTGGTTCGTAGGGTTGAGCCATAGGTAAGTCAATAATATTATTAACAATGAGGGTTCTCAATGCATTTTCAAGTGGTTCACCCAAGATTATGAACTTCCTTCTAGGTGATGGAGCAAATAAGGGTTTAGGCTTGTTAGCCTTTTGATTGTTCCCAAAGTTTTTATTGTTATTATTGTTGAAAGGAACTTTGGGTGCTTGACTTAAATTATTAGCTTGATTGGATCCTCTTATAAGATTAAATGGAGTGGCCTTCAAATTATTTGCTTCCACAACTCTATCATTAACTACTCCTTTGTTATTATTCTTCATCCAAAATTGGTTGTTGTTAGGAGGAGCCCTATTTTGATTGTTGTTGGAAGTATTGTTGTTAGCATTATTATTATCCTTCTAGAGTTTGAGTTCTCCACTTTTGACTAATACTTCCTCCATAGTAACTCCATTTTTTTATCAAGTCTTGGAAATACCTAGGGCATTGTAACCTCAACCGATAATTCATTTCATTATTCTATCTATTGATAAAGATGTCCATCTTTTCCTTTTTGGGAACGCTTCGAGGGTATCTAGAAAATACCTCTCTCCATATTTGTAGGCAAAGTAGGAATCCTTCCCCCTCACGTTGTTTGGTATTACATAAATTAATCATCGTGACCTCATGTTTGATATTACAAGAGTAATGAGTCATAAATTTAGAAGATAATTCCTCAAAAGTGCGAATGCCAGAGGGTAACTTGTAAAACCACTCCATTGCCATGCCTTCTAGACTTCTTGGAAATAACCTCATTAAATATGTTGTATCATGCATGAACTCCAAGATCAATGCACAAAACTCCCTTAAATGATCTTGAGGATCGGATGCTCCTTCGTATTTATCATACTTAGGAAAAATAGCTTTGCTAGGGAATGGAACCATAATTAATGTTTTGTCAAATGGAAATGGACAAAATGATTTTATAGAGAAGGCTTTAGGAGCCCCCATTTGTTTCATAATGTCCAACTGCATTTTGTATAACTTAAATTGCTTGTTCATGATGTCGATAGGGTTGGATTCATCTTATTTTTTCTTTAGTTTATAAACATCATAGTTGTGAGGGAGTTTAGTCTCCACTTGTGCTAGGTCTAGAAAATAGTTTTCCATATCTAATTCCAATACTTTCTCCATGAGCTTCATGAAGAATGGGATTTGAACCACTTCATTAACTTTCTCTTTGGTAGCATCTTCATCATTAGGGTCAATACTTCCTCCATTGTTGTTGTCTACCCCTTGATTGTTAGGGTTGACTCCTCTTCCATTGGAACCATTATTGTTGACCTATCCATTTCCATTATTGCTAGTATTATCCTTGTTGGTGAGGTTAATTAGTTCGGGATCCATGTTTCCAAATGGGAAAGCCATGTTCAGTTCTACCTCCTTAGTTAGTTCGTTCGATTGTTGTGAAAAAATAGAGGTATCACTAGGAAAAGAAAGTTCTTGCCTCAAGTATGTTCTACCACCCAAATGCAACACTTTTGGATTTTTGATCAACTTTGAAAAGTTGAGAGCATAAACCTAATGTCTTGTTTGGAATGGAAAATAATAGGGTGGCCCTATTAAACTAGATTCAAATTAAAATACCACAATCTAAGAATAGCAAGCTTGTTAAGTGAAATACCTCATTTCGAGGCTAGCAAAGGCTAGGCACATTTTTGAGGTTTTTGCTTACTCACCTAGTGACGATCGTTCCCTCTCCATCTCCTCCAACAATTTAGTCAACACCACAACCAAAGTGAAGAAAAACCAAAATTGAATTGACAACAACTTTAAGATCCTTAACTAAATTTAACAAAATGTTGAAATAATGCTTCCTCTTCTTTTAAACTTTCCAAAGTGATTGCATTAAATATTTTTTTTGCATACTTTTTTGAGAGCCTTACCTCTTTGTTCTCCCTTTTGATCCTTTGTTAGGGTTTCTGCACCTTTGGATATCTGTTCATCTGTAGAAAAATCAATAAAATAACATTAGTATTCTGGATTTTTCAATTTGCAACTAAAAAAACACAGAAGACAGTAGGCATCATTTTGCAGCTTCTAGGAATTATTTTACACTGCATTAGGTGTTTCTTTGCACTAATCTACGCATTGCTTTACCCTCTGTTAAGCATTAATTTACTAACATTAGGTGTAAAAAGAATATTCACAGGCGTGACAAAGTAGTGTAAATGCATTAAAATAAAGTGCACATGCTGCAGAGAACAGTGAACATGCGCTATTTCCTAGCCGACAGGTGTTGCTTTACGAGAACATGCGTCATTTTTTATCTGGTAGGCGTGAAATAATTCAGACAAAAAAATAGAAGGAATTCTAAGGCATCATTTCACTTCTTGCAAGCATCATCATTTTTCTTCTAGACGTTGCTTTACCTGTAATCTGCAAAATACACACAAGAGGAAGAAAAAACCTACAAAATATGATAAAAAATGAGGATTAGAGGCCTAAAGCCCCATGGTGGGTGCCATTTGTGTGTGTGTGATTTTTACACATTCATGAGATTAGTTTATTTTCTAACAATTATATGGAAAAATATCAACAATTAAGCTAAGAATTGAAAGGAAATCATTAAGCATCCCATAGATCTCTAACTAAGCATGCTAATAGAGATCTCTCAGCTTAAATCTCTACTAGTGACAGTCCTAGAATGAGAAAAGTGATAATGATATGCCTATCTAGTTCATAATTCTCTCAAATCATCAAAATGATTCACTCAAATGTTCAAATTCTCTCACAAAATGCTTTGATATTGTTCCAATTACTTTGATCTCTCTAAAAATGACTATAATGTAGATTCTTTACATTCGAATGTCTATGATTATCTTATGCTTGCAAAATGCTCTCTATTTATAGGATTTTCCCAAGTGTAGGGGGTGGATTTAATTGATCATGATTTAGCCTTGGTTGAGTGAAAGGCTTTAAAATAGTTTCAAATGAGGGGACAATTTAAATGATTGTCTCAAAGGTTGGGACAAAGGGACAATTTGAGTGATGAAGATTTAAAGTTCCAAAATGAGTGATCAAGATTGCAAAGTTTGGAGTGACCCATGTGCTTTGCCTTATCAATTGTCATTGGTTCCTCAAATTCTTGTTGAAAGATAATAGGAATTAATTAATTCAATCAATTAATTAAATTAGCCATGTAGCGAAATAGGTTGGATTTGATTTTTGATTTAAACTATACAATTACTTGATTAAAACCAATTATATAGTTTGATTTATCTCTTTAGGCTTATATTTAATTAATTAATGTCATTTTTAATTGATCCTTTGATTTAATTTGTTTTTGTCCCAATTTGATTTAATAAATGTCCATTTTGATTGATTTAGAGCAATTTGATGAGATTTGATGCAAATTTGATGAAAAATGCAGATTTGATTGAAATAGAACACGTGACCAATTTTAGGTGTCTACACTTGTAAATGGAAAGGTGGATGATTAATAAAATTAGGGATCTGGTGTGACATCTGATTTGAAAGTTTCAAAGTAAGTTTGTTGTTTTAAAAAAGGGGCCAATGTGAGCGACCTCATAGCTTCCTAATTAATACAAAATATCAAATTCTTAAAAGGGAAAATTCTTAAATATGTGATGATAATTGCATAGGATTGACGTGTTGTTGCTACCATTTGACAACTTGAGGAGTGTGAGTTATGTCTCTTAATTATGATGATATAAATATGCTCTATGAAGGTGACTATCTGCATTATATGGGAATTGTTTCTTTGTTGAAGAAGTTAAAAATGAGGTTTCTGAGAGTACTGATGGATTTCTAGTGTAAAATGAAATGGTTGAAAAGATTTATGTTGCAAGAAGTGTACATAGACCATGTGAGTTGGCTAGAAATTTCTCTTTCTTGTAGGTGAAGGGATATTAAAAGCATCCTAGGTAGATGAAGGGATATTAAAATAATCATTGGTAGATAAAGGGTTATTAAAACCTTTGAGTGTGAGTACATACCTTCTCTATAGCTTGAAAATAATTCCTATCACTCAGGCTACCACTCTAATTTTTTCAGGTGGGGGGATATCGATTGGGGCATGGGTGCAAGTACAAAAATATGGGTTTGGGGTTATTTATTTCTCCACTGGAAGAAGTCTCAATGATATATTATAAGAGGGGAAATGGTAAAAATATTGCACCCTAGCCTTATCTACATCAATAACCACCCATAGCCAATATTTGCACAACTCACCTGCCTAGTCGGATCTATGACAACGCTCCCCACCTTGGCATCAATGCTCGTGTATACCGGCTAAGAAATTTCGTAGAAGGACGAAACTTTTTGTTGGGATAATATATTTTTTAATAGACTAATGACAGTTAGAAATGAAATATTTTGTAAATGACATGAATCTTGTTGCATTCCATAAATTGGAATACCATGACCATGTAAAAGAGGTTTTGGTTATGAGTTTCTATTCCAAGGAAATGTAAATGTAACTAAGTGTAAAGTATAGAAGTAGAGTTAAACTTTTAGAAAGTATGGGTGATCATATATCTTCCTTAGTTAGTTTTCATGGAACAATGAAAGGAATTACATAATTTTCTCCTAATTTTATACTCAATTTTCATATTAGGTTGAAATATTAATGATATTTTCAATTTATCATTTGCAGAATTCTTTACAATTTTCTAATTTGTGTATGAGTTTTATCAAAGGGAATAATTAAATGCTATATAATGATTTCTATGAAACTTAGTATATAAAATGGATATGCAAGTATAATTTTGTGGTTGTTCAAATGGATTTATTCTTGTAAGGAAGGAATACTTAAGTTTAATTGATTGGGGTTAATTTTTCTATAGGAGTAAGCTTATGATCTAATGCTTGACTCTATGCACTATGGATTAGGCACTGGTCTAGTCATGTTTCTTAAATTTGTCTCATATGCCAGCCAAATTTTGAAATCAAATCAAATTTACTTGTTTTTACTAAGAGTAGCAGTAGTTTAGTTCATTCTCAGTGGTATTTGAAGTCATAAATGGGACTAAGCATTTGAAGTAACATATTAAATAAACACATTACCTTGAGTCTGATAATTTTCCATTGTTGCATGGTTTGTAATGTATTGTGTATCATGAGTTTATTATGTGTGTTGATCTACAAATAGGATTACCTTCTTGAGTTTGTGGAGCTCAAATTGAAGAAGGCTAAAAGCCTAGTTGATGTTGTGTTTTCTTGTCTTAAATCAGTGAATAGGTTTGTTTAAGTTGTCAAGTTTTCAATTCGATAATCCAAGTCTTATGAATTTCACCTAGGATTGAAGGTAGCAAGAAAAATCTCCAAAAACATGGTGGCTCCGCTTAGGATTTGCATTAATTTTTTGATGTGAGTGTTCCAAGGCTTGCTAGCACTTCATCCAAGAGACCTAGCTTATCTCTTTTAGGAACCTAGCCTCCTCTAGGTCCTGATTGGCTTAGATGATTAATTATTTCCAATTCCAACTCTTATCTAAGAGTTTCTACCCTTGTGCTTCACCTTGAAAGACTAACATCATTTAGTTAGTTCAATTCTTCACTTCTCCTACTACACTTAGAAGGGTCTAAGGGCCAACTCCACTCTAGCATTCATGATTCAGTGTAGGGGTTCTAACATGTTGTAATCCATGCATAATTTCTCATTTGACTCCATTTTTATGGATCCCATAACCCTTTTTAGTCGAGTTCAAACTTTAGTCTCCAAGAGGCCTAATTAGGCTTATTTCCTTGTAGCCTTTTACAGTGACTTTTTCCCAATTCTTTCAAAACTTTCCCAAAGAAGTTGAAAATACAATCCCACATTAAAATACCCTTTATCATTCCTCAAAATATTTTGTAATTTTTAATCCCCTAGTTCATCCGTACATAGGGTTCCTACAATCTAGGTCCAATAGGGCTAATAGGCCTAATTTTTAGGACTGTCTACAACACAGTTTAAAACTTTCTCAAAACTTGATCTTAATGGATAGGTATAAACTCAATCCTCATAGCATGTTAGGATATGAATAGACCCTATCTGGAACTACACTTATCCCGTACATTACTTCTCTACCCTGCAAGATATCTCCTTTTCTTCAGCACTAAACCTCTAACCAAGCACTGTCTACTCGCCTAGGGCTTAGTAGTAAAAATATATCTTCATCTTCCTAAGAATCCTAATACTAAAAAAATATACACTAATGACTCCCCTAACATATCCATCCATCCTTAGGTGTTTCCTATGTCTATATTTCATGGGGGAGCCATGAATCGACTGGCTGGTTAGGACAGGACCAATGAGCACACTAAACACAAAACAATTTATTCAACAGACCAATCCTACTCTAATAAACTTTCCTATCAAATGAAAAAGTATTAGAAAATTCCAAAGAACACTAAAAAACCACTAGATTTAGTCTCTCAATCCATTACACATGACTGTAACATCAAAATGCTTGGATTTTTTGAATGCAGAGTTGCAAAACTATATTCAATATGCAAAAATTATTACAATGAACGACTAACTTTGAGATTCGAGCCTCCTTCTCCATTAGATGCCATCTTCCATATTTTTAGGTCTTGTTGGTTGATTCCCCACTCCTAGCTTCAAGGGAATCCTATGTAACTGAGTTGTATGCAACATTTTCAATTATTGTAAATGTTGTCATAGCAACTTTTTAGCAACTTTTGGCATCTTTGCCATTATGCCAACTTCCTAAGTTTTAGGACCTCTAACCTCTTCATTTCTAGGATCCAAGATCATTCATGACCTTATGGCATCTCTATGACATCATTTATGTGTTTAAGACACATTAAAGACTCTAACTCTAACTCCTAACACTAAGAATTTTAAAAACTACTAACAATGGCTAATTTGGTGACCTTGGTCCTAATGAATAACTCACCTAGCCCACATTGAAATGAACTTGTAAGGTCCAAAGTAAACAAACTATATTGACTTGGACAATGTCAAGTACAAGCCAAAACATCCTAACTATGGAGATTAGCCTAGGTGTGCTCCTGCACCATCCTCCCCAAAACAAAAATTTCAATTCACCCTTGGATTCACCATCAGCATTGGTTTGACCATGCTTCTTTATCAAGTGTTCCTTGTATTCTTTGGTTCTAGTATGTTTGTAGACTCTAGTATCCAATACACTGTCATCTCCTGTGACTGTAGCAAGGGTTAATTAGAGATCTTCCACATCTCTGATCACTTCTTTGAGACTCTGATCCATGTCTTGTTGTGGACCTTTGTAATGGACTAAGTCTGCAATATTAAAAATAGGTGACAGTCCACTGTCTTCTAAGAGCTCAACTCTGAATGCATTATCACCATACTTAGCTAAGATAGGACAGGGACCTATCCTTCTCATCTGCAGCTTGTGAGGGACTCCCTTTTGAAGTCTTGATTTGTTAAGATGCACCATGACCAAGTCACCCACATTGAACTGAACTATTCTTGTACTCTCATCAACCTTGGTTTTATGGTTCAAGGTGTTCTCTGTCAAAGTTTTCCAGACTGTATCATGTATCTCCTACATTACATAAGAAAAATAATCTGCATAGCCACTTGCCTTTACTCCATCCTTCAAGTCTCTCAACTCATAGACTCCTCTAGGATGCAATCCATATACTATCTCAAAGGCACTCTTCCTTGTTGACCAGTTGATGGTGTCATTGTAAGCATACTTAGCTTGCCCATTCAATTGATCCCATTGCTATCCATATTCCTTGGTCAAGCATCTTAGTAGATTTCCAAGGCTCCTATTCACCACTTCGGTTTGACCATTAGTTTGGGGATGGTATGCAGACCCAAAAGATAAATTTGTGCCCAATCTTTTCCAAAGAGTCTTCCAAAAATGACTTATAAATTTAGTGTCTCTATCTGACACTATGCTCATAGGTAACCCATGGATTCTTACTATCTCTTTGGAGAAGAGAGAGGCTATTTTGTTGGCATCATTAGTGGTCTTACATGGCACAAAGTGAGCCATCTTGATTAATCTATCCACAACTACATAAATACTATCCATGCCTTGTTCTGTCTTGGGTAACCCAACTACAAAATCCATTCTCAAGCATTCCCATGACCTAGTGGGAATAGGTAGTGGTTGATAAAGGCCTACATTTGAAGAAGTACCTTTGGCCCTTTGGCATACAATGCCTTTTTCCACATACCTCCTAACATCAAGGTTCATTCTTGGCCAATAATAGAACCTTTGAACAAGTTCTTGGGTCTTGGTGATCCCAAAGTGACCACTCAATGCACCATTGTGCTTTTCCTAAATCAAGTTCTCCCTAATAGACCCTCTAGGGACACATAATTGATTTCCCTTAAACATAATATTACTTTGCAAAGTGTATTCAACATACTTGTTATGAAAATGATTCTTGTATTCAACACATACCTTATAAATGTCTGTAAAGTCTTCATCTTCAACATATAGATCCTTGAAGTGATCTATTCCCATACTCTTCAACTAAATTTCTTGAATTGTGAGAGCTCTTCTAGATAATGCATCTACCACTTTATTGAGGACACCTTTCTTGTGTTTTATATTAAAGGTATAAGCTTGTAGGTACTCAACCCACTTCATGTGATTGTGACTCAAATTTTCTTGAGAGTTCAAGAAACATAAAGCTTGATTATCCGAGTAGACTTTGAACTCCTTGGGGAGTAAATAGTGTCTCCATTTCCTTAAAGCCTGAACCAATGCATACATTTCAAGGTCATAGGAAGAGTACTTCCTCTTGGCTTCACTCAACTTTTCTAAATGAAATGCTATTGGTTTTCCCTCTTGGCTTAGAATAGCTCCAATAGGCACATTGCTTGCATCACACTCAATGGTGAAAAGCTTCTCAAAGCTTGGCAAAACTAAGACAGGTTGGGAAGAAATCTTTTGTTTTAACAACTCAAATCTTTTGGTGGCCTGATCATTCCATATGAACTTAGTCTTCATTCCTCCTTTGATTGTGTCCAATGTAGGAGAAAAAATATAACTAAACTGCCTTATGAACTTCCTATAATACTGAGCAATGCCATGAAAACTTCTTACCTTTGTTGTTATCCTTGGAGTAGGTCAATTCATGATGGCTTCCACTTTACTCTTTTCCATTTTTAGATTACCATGAGATAGAACAAACCCAAGGTACACTAGCTCGATTTTGATGAACTCACATTTCTCCAAGTTGATAATCAACTTCTCTTCATTCAGCTTCTTGAAGACAGTCTCAAGGTGTTGAAGATGCTCCTCTCTTGTCCTACTATAAATCAGTATATCATCAAGATATACTACTACAAATTTTCCAATGTAGTCTTTGAGGACTTCATTCATGAGC
>MU228288.1:2763872-2775590 GCA_018584345.1 Thuja plicata | reverse complement strand
CATTCATACAAACCTTCATTGGTTTTGAAGGTTGTCTTCCATTCATCTCCCTCATGTATCCTAATTTGGTGATACCCACTCTTCAATTCTATCTTGCTATAGTACTTGGCTTCACCTAGACAATCCACTAGGTCTTTAATTCTAGGAATGAGGATCCTATACCTAATTGCTATCCTATTTATGGATCTTGAATCAGTACAAAGCCTCCATGTTCCTCCTTTCTTGGGTGCTAGGATAGTGGGTATGACACAAGGGCTAATTCTTTTCTTGATAAGGCCTTGGTTTAGTAGTTCTTCTATTTGCTAACAATCTCCTCATTTTGTTGAGGGGTCATCTTGTAAGATGCTTTATTAGGTAGGGTATCTCTGGGTATGAAGTCTATCCTATGACTTATGGATCTTTTAGGGGGTAATATTTTTGATGGTTGTCCATCACTTACTATGCCCTCATAAGTCTGCAACATACTTTTTATCTCCTTAGGTATCTCTGATTTCTTGTCTCCTTTTTCTTCATTCTTTTCTCTTAGCCTTAGCACTAATTCATAGCCAACTCCTTCTCCTTATTCCATGGCTTCTATGAATTCTTTTTTCACCCCCCATAAGCACATTAGGACTTGTTGTCTTCACATTTGCATCCTCTAACAATAATTGGATTTTGAAAGTTACTTTATCGTTCTTGAATGTCTAGGAGTTGTTCACTCCATCATGGATAGCTTGGTGGTCAAATTGACATGGTCCACCTAGGAGCAAGTGACATGCATCCATAGGAAGCACATCACATAGAACCTTTTCCTTATATCTCCCTATAGAGAGCTCCACCCAAACTTTCTCGTTGACTAAGACATGTTGTCCCTTATTGAGCCATGTGACCTTGTAAGGATAGGTGTGGGGTATCCTTGTCATGCCTAACTTGCTGACTACTTCCTCTGACACAATGTTGTCAGTAGACCCTGAGTCAATGATGACTCTACATACTTTTCCCATTACCTTAAATTTTATTCTAAATAGGGACCTTCTTTGGCTTGGCTCTTCTTAAACCAACTCCTTGATCAATGTTCTCACCTTCTTCTAAATTTAATGGTACCTCAGAGTGTGTCTCTTCTGCATTTGTCTCTTCATGAACTAAATTAGTTCTCTTTTTACCTCCTTGAGAAGTAATACCTTTCTCTGGACACCTATAGGAAGGGTGTCGCATTTGGTTGCAATGATAACATTTCATATTGGCAAAGTAATTTCCCCTTCCTTGTCCACCACTTCTTCCTCTAAAATTTGAGTTCCTTCCTCTACCACCTCTACTAGAACTTCCCTCTTAATGCTCAGTGTATTTGACTTCTCCTTGTGTCCTTAACTTCTTCCACCATAGCCACCTCTTGATCCTCTACTATCCCTTCCTCTACCTCTTCCTTTGGAGGTTTGATCTTGTTTTCTTTTTCCTTTCTCCTCTATCTTCAAGGCCATTTGATAACATTGACAGATGGTTTTGAAGTTCACAAGACTCATGTCTTCTTGAATGGACCACTTGAGTCCATTCAAATATCTAGCTAGCTTAATGCTTTCATCCTCCACCACTTGTGACCTTAAGCACAAATTTTGGAACTCTTTGGTGTATGCTTGGACATCCAAATCTTTTTGTCTGATATTGTGTCTTCTTCTATGTAGCTGAACCTCAAAGTCATCAGGCAAGTAAGTCTTCTTTACCTTAGCCACCATGCCCTTCCATGTGACTATAAGACTTCTTCCTTCTTTTTCCCTTTTAGTTTGAACAAACTTCCACCATGTGAGGGATGATCCTCACAATCCCGACTTGGCCACATTCACTTTTGGGCCTCTGTGATACCATCACATTCGAAATGGTTCTCTATACTGTCAATCTAATCCACAACTGAATCTAGATCCATTTTTCCACTAAAGAGTGGTACACCCTCCAAAGATTTGCCACTTAAATAATTCAATGCCTATAAGAAGGGTTCTTCAGCAATAATGAGGTCAGGGGTTGGAGTTTCCTCTTCTAAATCCACTCCCTTCTCCCTTGCTTCTTCTTCTTCTTTCTGATCTATCTTGTCTTTCATCTTATCAGCTTTGTCTTGGACTTCTCCCAAGATTTTCTCCATTTGAGACAACCTTTCTCTTACCAACTTGTTGTCTTCTTCTTGCTCATCCACCTTTTTGGCTAACTCGGCATTAGTCACCATGGTTTTGTCTTCTATTGATCCCACTGATGTATTCTCTCCAACTGATTCAGTAGGCTGAAACATTCACCACAAGCCTGATCTTAATCAAGCTCTGATACCAATATGATGTGAGTGTTCCAAGGCTTGCTAGCACTTCATCCAAGAGACCTAGCTTGTCTCTTTTAGGAACCTAGCCTCCTCTAGGTCCTGATTGTCTTAGATGATTAACTAATTCCAATTCCAACTCTTCTCTAAAAGTTTCTACCCTTGTGCTTCACCTTGAAAGACTAACACCTTTTTGTTAGTTCAATTCTTCACTTCTCCTACTACACTTAGAAGGGTCTAAGTTCCAACTCCACTCTAGAATTAATGATTCATTGTAGGGGTGTTAAACATGTTGTAATCCATGCATGATTTCCCATTTGACTCCATTTTGATGGATCCCATAACCCTTTTTAGTCGAGTTCAAACTTTAGTCTCCAAGCGGCCTAATTTGGCTTATTTCCTTGTAGCCTTTTACAGTGAATTTTCCCCAATTATTTCAAATCTTTCCCAAAGAAGTTGAAAATCCAATCCCAAATTCAGATACCCTTTATCATTCCTCAAAATATTTTGTAATTTTTAATCCCCTAGGTCATCCGTACATAGGGTTCCTACAATCTAGGTCCAATAGGGCTAATAGGCCTGATTTCTAGGACTATTTACAACATAGTTTAAAACTTGCTCAAAACTTGATCTTAATGGATTGGTATGAAATCAATCCTCATATAATGTTAGGATATGACTAGACCCTCTCTAGAACTACACTTATCCCATACAGTACTTCTCTACCCTGCAAGATATCTCCTTTTTTTCAGTACTAAACCTCTAACCAGGCACTGTCTGCTCGCCTAGGACTTAGTAGTAAAAATATCTATCCATCTTCCTAATAATCCTAATCATAAAAATATATACACTAATGACTCCCCTAACATATCCATCCATCATTAGGTGTTTCCTATGGCTAGATTTCATGGGGGAGCCATGAATCGACTGACTGGTCAGGACAAGACCAGTGAGCACACTAAACACAAAACAATTTATTAAAAAAACCAATCCTAATGTAATCAACTTTCCTATCAAATGAAAAAGTCTTATAACAGTCCAAAGAACACTAAGCAATCACTATATTTAGTCTCTCAATCCATTACACATGACTTCCACATCAAAATTCTTGGGTTTTTTGAATACAGAGTTGCAGAACTATATTCAATATGCAAAACTTGTTACAATGAATGACTAACTTTGAGATTCGAGCCTCCTTCTCCATTAGATGCCATCTTCCATGTTTTTAGGGATTTTTGGTCGATTCCCCACTCCTCGCTTCAAGGAAATCCTATGTAACTGAGTTGCATGCAATATTTGCAATTATTGCAAATGTTGTCATATCAACTTTTTAGCAACTTTTGGCATCTTTGCCATTATGCCAAATTCCTATTTTTTAGGACCTCTTACCTCTTCATTTCAAGGATCCAAGATCATTCATGACCTTATGGCATCTCTATGATATCATTGATGTGTTTAAGACACACTGAAGACTCTAACTCTAACTCCTAACACTAAGAATTTTAAAAACTACTAACAATGGCTAATTTGGTGACCTTAGTCCTAATGACTAACTCACCTAGCCCACATTGCAATGACCTTATAAGGTCCAAAGTAAAAAAATTATCTTCACTTGGCCAATGTCAAGTACAAGCCAAAACATCCTAACTATGGAGGTTAGCCTAGGTGTGCTCCTATACCATGTTTGATGAAAGAGGTATAGGTTTTCCTCATTATAGAATTTTATAATTATTTTACTCTTATATATATTTAGCATGCAATATGATACAAGATATTTTTTCCTAGTAATGATCTTGCTCCTATTCTTTAGCCTGAATTGAATTGGCCTGAGAATGAACAAGAAGATATTATCTCTTAGCTGGGTTCATTGGCATGCATGGAAGTGTAAAACTTGTTATGCTAAATATAGAAGGGTGAATGAGGTTTTACAGGAGGATGAAGAGAGATCTCAGGTTCACAATGAAAATTTGGAAAGAATGATTTTCGCTACTAGGAACATTGAGATTTGAAGTATGTTTTTCAAAAAATTTATTCGATTCTATTGGTGATTATGATAGAATCTTGTCCTGGTCTATCATAGAGCTTCTGAGATTACTTGTTAAGTCATAATCCATTTGGGTTGGCTTATATGGTTCATAGAAAATGGAAATTTATAGTAGGAACCCATAGGCTTATCCATTAAGAAGTGGTCAAGGATTTATGGAGGATTTATCTAAAAGATCATTTCAAATATGAATTATTTTATTCTGAGTTAAGTGTTACTGCAATATATATAAAGTACTAATTTGTGCCTCTTCTATGTAGAGAGAACCTAGAGTGTATCAAATTTGTTTGAATGGATCATTTGTGTTTTAAGTTTTTCCTCTCCCAAAGAGGTGGCAACTCTGTCTTAAAGGAACTTGATAAGAGGTTACAGATGTACAAGAAGTATCATAAGAAACAGAGTGAATGTATATTGCAAGTTATTTTAGGTACTCATCATTTTTCTATTAACAAGAAATATTCCTTATTAGGTGAATAAAATCACTAAATTAAGGAAAAGATAGAAACATGTTAACCAACTGTTGGTAATGGTGATGACGACCGATTTTCAGAAGAAAAAAAGGCAAGTAGAATGATTAGATCAGTTGTTAGTTTGTCATTGATTTCAAGCAATTGATTTTTGGTTTATATTAAGATGTCATATCAATTGGAGAGGAACATAATTGGGTAGATAATAAAGATTAGACAAAGATAACGAACTATTGATATAATTGTTTCTTACTTATTATTTTATATTGTTAAGTTAGTAAAGCAGAAAGGTCAAGTCTTTAAAGGGAACTACCTAGTTACTAAGTAGTAAAGTGTTTGTCGGTCGAGCAGAGCTAAGACAGTCACTGAGTGAAGTTGAAAACTGAGCAAGGACATTTACCAAGTAAGGTTGGTAACTGAGCGAATTTAGATACCGAGTCAAGATATTCACCAAATTCACCAAGCACGGAACCAAGAATGAAAAAGATTGAATGCAAGGAGCATAGTGAATTTAATGCAAAGGCACGCAGATCAAGAAGTTTCCAAGCATGAAGACAAATTCTGTTGCAAGATCTATGATCAGGGAAAGGCAAGTTCAAAGTATGTGATGCAGATTAAGCGGAAAAGAAAAATTGTGAGTTCCAAGAAAAAGTGCAAGTCACGAGGCACAATTAACCGCTTAACTGAGTTGGGAATACATCGAATCATTTTAATTGAGAAGATTGAAAAACTGAGTGTAATTGAGGGAAACAATAATCAATAGGATTAAGAGGCATAAAAAGGCCTATATATTAATGGTTTTGTATATTTATACAGAGTTGCTGGTGAAGTGATAAGTTGAAGAGCTACCGAGTAGAGTAGTGAAAGAATTGGATAACCAGTCAAGAGGAGAGATGGATGAGTTGATGAGTTGTATGTGCCAGTAAGTTTCAGAGAGAAAAAAAGGATCTTATCAAGAAAATTATAGTTGTAGAATCATAGGTCACATTAGTACATTGTTGCTTACTAATATTTATAATATAAAATCTCTTAACTGAGTATACCTAATAAGTATTTTTGTAAACCCTTGAGAAAGGTAACATTCTAGGATGAATGTTTAAGCCCTCTAACCAGGCCACTCCTAATAGGGTGAAGATCTTAATACATCTAAGGTAAATCCCCTAACAGGGTCACATCTAACAAATGTGCATTGTAATATTTAATAGGATTGGCTCTTAACCGAGCATACTTAGGAAGATTATTTCTTTTTGTGGGTGACAATTCCTACTAAGATTTTTCCCAAATTGGGTTTCCTCATTAAAGCTTGTGTTACATGTGTTACTGCATCCTAATGAACTCTTCTAGGATTAGACATATATTTGGAAAGATCTCACACTTCTTGGGTAAGGTTTGATCTATTACACACCATAACATACATAAAACTTCTAATTGCACTCTAGAAAGGCACTTTTCTCATGTCTTCCATCTCTGTTGGAGATGTAGGACAATCTGAAATAGAAAAAATTATTGCAACTATAAAAGGAACACATAATGGTCTACAATTTTGAATCCTAAACCTCTATAAACCGGAGTTCACATACTTACTCTAGCCTAGCCATAGTTTTTTATTCACTATATCTCTTCTAATTTCCACCCCGAGAATGTGTTTACTTGCAACAAGAGATCTCATTTCAAATTTAATAGAAAGTTGAGACTTAAGTTGTAAAATCATAACCTTCCCTTTTCCAATGAACAACATATCATCAACATATAATACAATGTACAAGATCATCTTATTTATAAAAATAAACATGATGATATTATTTATAATGATCATAATCCAAACTCAACACAAATTTAATAAAAATTTTGGTACAACATCCTAGGACTTTGATTGAGGCCATACAAATATTTCTTCAAATTTTAAACCAAATTACTCTTACCTTTTACCACATAGTTCTTTGGTTGTGTCATGTAAATATCCTCCTCCAAATCACCATGAAGGAAATAAATTTTCAAATCTATTTTCTCAACCTCTAATCATAAGAAGCAGTAATAGAAATAAAAAATCTAGTGGATGTCATTTTTGCAACAAGATAGAATATCTCACCATAATCAACACCCTCAACATGAGAGTATCCTTTCACAACTAACCTTGCTTTATACTTCTCAATGCTTTCATTTGAACCAATATTTTTCTTGAATACCTAGTTGTTCATGACATGTACCTAGTTGAATGTTTGAAGATATTAAGTTGATGATCATGCAAGGCATTAAATCAGTTAATGTATTGTATTTTCATTGATGTCAACTTGATATAATATGTATGGTCATGGAAATACTACCAAAGAATTCAAAGAACCGATGAATCAAGGCATGATATCAGTAGTGCATACAATTCAAGTATTGACTAAGTGACTGCATACACCGGCGGAGTGCACACTGATGGTCAAAGTAAAAGAGAAAAATCACAGTGTTACCCGACGAGCTAATGCACAACATTACTGATGAGCAGAGTTACAGTGTTGAACGATGATCAAAGCACAGTGTAACCTGATAGAGATAATTTTAGTGTTTCCCGATGGAGAAGACAAGGATAGATATCTCAATGACAAATGAAGTCACACTGATGAAACAGTTAGTTATCACCGATGACTAACTGAAGTGTTGATCGACAAAATAGAGAGTTCAGAAAATGACAAAATGCTTAGCTGTCAAGAAGCTAAAGATAGAATTAACGAATACTTATTATTGTTTTAATCATCCAGATAAAGCTGGAGATAAGTAATTGATTTAAAGTTGATTTTTCCAATTGGCAAGAAGATCTTTTTGAGATAAATTAGAAGTTTGCTTTAAATCTATTGGCAAGAATTGTAGAACACGCCAAAAATCAAGAAAGCCAAGAAAAGGGGAAATCATGTCTATATAGAGACAAACCCAATTCATTATGAATGGGGGATTAGGTGAGGAGAAAAAAGAGAAGAGGAAAGATGCTAAAGAAAATATGAAGAAGAAGAAAGTCTTCATTCAGTCCTGATCAACAAGCTGAGGAAAGAGCTAGATTCTGTAGACACTGACGAATAGTGAGACAAGCATCATAGAGCAGAACAGTGTGGGGAAAAGGTATAAGTGATTATATTTATCAGAGAGGTAGTGGACTTACAATAGATCTAAAAATATTTAATTAAGTTGTATGTATGAACAAATCATTAGCATTTCAGTTTAACCATTGAAGCATAAAGCCTCTTAGTTGAGAAGGACTTAAAAGTCTTTTACAATTGAGATGCATCCCAATGAGTATCAAAAAGTTTGATCACAAAAGTAGCATTGGATATGTCCGATACCTATTGATAGGCCAAGAGAGTTTGATCAAGGATGGTAGCATTAGATGCCAGATACTAGTTGACAAACTATTTCTAAATCCTCTAACAAGGTCACACCTAACCGTGTGTTTGTAACATTTAAGAGGGTTGGCTCCTAATAGGGCTCACTTTAGAAGAGTGAAAATTTGGGGTACCAAACCCAGTGGTTTTTCCCTTAATAGGGTTTTCACTTTAAAATCCATGTGTTTTGTGTTTATGGTATATCACTTTACTGTTTTACATTTCACATATGTATTTCTGGATTGATCGGTATACTCTACATATTTATTGTGTTTCGGTAAATAGTTAATTGCTTATCGGTAATCATAAAGAAGAGAGATTAACAAAGAAATTTGACAAGTAGAAAATTTATAAAAGTATTTCAAGGCATACATCTTAGAGGACAAAAGATAACTTGAGACATAATCTATGGTTATAAGTTTTAAGGGCTGATTTAAGGATTAATTTTTGAGGCCACTGATTCACCCCCCCTTCTCATTTATTACTAACAATTGGTATCAGATCTTGTGTGCTTATAAGGAAGGTTTCAAGACCTAATCTAAAGATCACAAGATGAACAGATGAGATGTGCCCAAGTTGAACAAAGATAATTTTGCTTCATGGCAGCGTAGAATAAGACTCCACTTATCAGGTATTGGTAATGATGTTACTCAATACTTAGATGTTGAATATGTGTTAACCACAGGAGCACCAAAAATTGAGAGAGAAGCATGAGCACAACTACATGATGATAGAGCTTTCTTCCTCACTCTCTGATGCTGAATTTGAAGATGTCAAAACCAGCAAGACTGCAAAGCAGATGTGGGACAGATTGATGCTTGTACATGGTGGTGACAAAAATGTTTTGAGAGCAAAGGTAGAAAGCCTTCGAGGAAAGTGTGATGATCTCAAAATGAAAGAAGGTGAAAACATCACATAGTACAACACAAGAATCAAGAGGTAGCCAATTCTATCCAAGGATTTGGAGGTGTACTAGAAGAAGATACAGTGGTAAGTAAACTTCTAAGAACCTTATTGCCTACTTATGCTATTAGAGTATCTACCATTCAAGAAATGAGAGTAGTAGTAACTAGAAATGTTACTCTAGATAGTTTGATTGGAATACTAATTTCATTTGAGATGAATAAATTTGATAATAGTGTCTTACCAAACATAGATTCTGCATTCAAAAATTCTATGAGAACAAGTAAATCAAGTCATAAATACACTATGAGAAAAGATAGTGAAAGTGAAGAAGAAGATCTTGATGAAATTGAAGCACTTATGGCTAGAAGAATGCAAAGAGGCAAAGGTAAATTACCACTTGTTTATTTTAATTGTAAACAGATTGGAAACTTTGCTGCAAGATGTCCTAACAGAAGAAAAGATGACAGAAGTAATGGCATATCATTTGAAAAGAAATCTGACAAAGGTGATTATAGAAGCTATCGACAATTAGAAAGAAGAGATTTCTAAGACTACAAGGACAAAGGAAAGAAGGCTAGTTACCTATAAAAATGCAAAGATGATGATACTGACACCGAATCTGATGAAGACATCAAGATGGTGTTTGTGGTAATAAAAGATTATTCAGATGATGATGACGAAAGGTATGTAGAAAATGCACTCATATCTAAGGTTAGTAAAAATGATGTCTTGATCATAGATAGTGGCTGCACTCACCATATGACCGGTGATAGGAAAAAGTTTGAGACTTTTGAGTACTATAAAGTTGGTTCAGTAAGAATGGGTAATGACACACCTTTTCCATTTGAAGGTAGAGGAACCATAATGTTGAATAACCAGATAAAATGTGAAAATTCTTATTGGGTAATGAATTGAATTATAATCTATTGAGTGTTTCTCAGTTGAATAATTCAGGTCACAGAGTAGCATTTGAAAATAAGAAGGCAAAGATCTTCAATAAATCAGGAAATCTAATTGGTACTGGTGAGCAGACAAAAGGTAACTTATTCTATTTGAATGATACTGAAACCACTTGTTTGATTGCTACAAATGAAGACATATGGTTGTGGCACAAAAGATTGTGTCATGTGAACTTTGACAATATGATAAAGATTAGCAAAAAGAGAAATATCAGAGGCTTACCGAAAATGAGCAAGCCCGACAACATCATGTATAAGAATTGTCAAAAAGGTAAGATGACTAAGCCTAGTTTCAAAAGAAAAACCCATACATCTGATGTCATTTTAGAATTAGCCCATATTGATTTATGCGGACCTATGAAGACAAAGAGTTATTATGGAGATAAATATTTTATTCTCTTTGTTGATGATTACTCTATAATGATGACAGTCATGTCTCTAAAAGATAAATCAGAAGCATTTAAGATGTTTAAATGGTATAAGGAAATGGTTCTAAAACAAAGTGGTAAGGAGTTAAAATTATTAAGATTAGATAGAGGAGGGGAATTTATTTCACATGAATTCAATAACTTTGTAATGAGCATGGAATCAGAAGATAGGTCTCTGCACCTAGAACACCACAAAAAAAATGGAATTGCTAAAAGAAGGAATAAATCCATAGTTGATTGTGCAAGGACACTGATGATAGAGAAAGGCATCACCCAAATATTCTGGAGAGAAGCTGTCAGTACTGCTATTTATACATTGAACATAGTACAATTGATGAAAGACACCAAAAAGACACCTTATGAGCTATGGTATTGATACACACCCAATGTAAGTTATTTGAAAATCTTTGGCAGTCAATGTTATATCTTAAAAGATGATAAAAATGGAAAAATTGACTCCAAGAGTGATGAAGGAATATTTCTAGGGTATTCTACCAAGAGCAACGCTTATAAATGTCTAAACAAAACCTCTAACAAAATTGTTGAAAGTGCAAATGTAAAGATAGATGAATTTGCAGAGAAGAATGAAAAGGAAAGCACTAAAGAACCAGAGGACTACAATAGGTTTTCTTACAATGAGGAACCTAACACTCTACCCGACCAACAATGTAGAGCTCCCAAGCAACAAATCATTGTACCTGAGCATCAGGATGCAAATACCGATGATCAGAATATTGCTCAAGATGATGCACAAAGTGATGAAGAACATAATGAAGAACAAAATGATGATCAAGCTGACAGACAAAAAGTTGAACCTATACTCGAAAGATATGTTAGAAGGAACCATCCACAAAACCAAATCATAGGAGATAAAAAGGCTGGTATGAGAACCAGAAGTAAGTCTCTAAATACAAGATGTCTTATTTGTGATTATGAGCCTAAATCTGTCAATGTTGCACTAGATAATGATGAATGGATAAGTGCTACGAATGAAGAGATTGAGTAGATAGAGAAAAAAAGACATGGACACTTGTACCGAGACCATATGATAAGAATGCCATTTTTATAAAATGGATATTTAGGAATAAGCTGAGTGAGAATGGAGAAGTCACTAGAAAAAAAGCAAGACTAGTATGCAAGGGGTATGCAAAAGAAGAAGGAATTGACTATGGAGAGACCTTTGCACCTGTTGCTAGGCTAGAAGGAGTGAGAATATTACTTGCTTATGCTGCATGTAAAGGATTCAAGGTATATCAAATGGATGTCAAGTCTGCATT
>MU228288.1:2753444-2763777 GCA_018584345.1 Thuja plicata | reverse complement strand
TGTATGGATTGAAACAAGCACCCCGAGCCTGGTATGAAAGACTTCATTCCTATCTTATAAGTATTGGATTTGTAAGGACTAGTGAAAATAGTAATCTTTATTTGAAGGAAGATACTGATGCTAACATGTTGATTTTTGAGATATTTTTTGATGACATCATATTTGGAGGCAATGATATTCTATGCAAATCTTTTGAAAATGAAATGAGCAAAGAGTTTGAGATTTCTATGTTTGGAGAGATCAAGTTCTTTCTTGGTCTATAGATCATGAAAAAAGATGGAGGTATTTTCATTACACAATCCAAGTACATCAAGGAAGTACTAAAAATATTCAAGATGGAAGAGTCCAAAATAGTTGGAACACCGATGGCACCTGGATGTAAGCTGACAAAGGAAGATGAGTCATAAGAGGTAAATCAGAATTTGTACATATCAATGATTGGAAAACTCATGTATGTTGTACATACAAGACCATATATTGCACATGAAATAGGAATAGTTGCTAGATTTTCTGCTAATCCCAGGGAATCACATATGACTACTATGAAAAGAATCCTAAGATATCTGAATAATACTGAGGAATATGGCTTATGGTATGAGAGAGAAGGAAAATTTGAACTTAAGGTTTTTACCGATGCTGGTTGGGCTAGAAATTTTGATGACCGAAAGAGCACAACTAGAGGAGCATTCTTTATGGGTGACAGACTTGTCACATGGATTAGCAAGAAGCAAGGATGCATCTCTCAATCTACTAGAGAGGTAGAGTATGTTGCTGCTACTACTGCAAAATGCTCAAATATTGCATGGATCAAACAGTTACTGGAAGGTATGCATATGAAAATTTTAGAACCAATAATTATCTATTGTGATAATACAAGTGCAATAAACATTTCCAAGAATCCAGTCATGCATGCTAAAACAAAGCATATTGCCATCACGTATCATTATTTGAGAGAACAAGTTCAGGAAAAGGAGGTGATACTTGAGTATGTGCAATCAAAGGAAAAATTGGCTGATATATTTACCAACCCACTGCCCAAGGATGCATTTGAATACTTGAGAAAGAGACTAGGGGTCAGACCCTTGTCTACTGGTCAGTAAGCTGACTAGAAGGTTGCACCAGCCTGCATATTATTAGAATATCATTCATGTTGATGCAAGAAGAAAGATAGAATTCAATGATACATCTATACACAACAAGGTATTTATCTACTCCAAGCACTAGAGTTATTACCGATGGATTGGGAAATTCAAGGAATATATTATGGATAGAAAGGATCCATTTGACATTGTTATCAAATACTTGTTTTGCAAAATCTGTGTTTGCACAAATGTTTGTTTGGCATTGTTGTCCAAGGGAGAGAGTTTATCCATTATCATCTCAGGAAGAGATCATATCCATCAAAGTATCCAAAGGGAGAGAATGTAACTAGAAAGGGAGAGTACACACAAAGGAAGAGAATTACTGACAAAAGATGTCACAAGAAAGGAGAATAGTCAAAGGGAGAGAGTTTGACATAGAAGGAAAACACATCACATCAGAGAAGGAAAGATTCTACATCTATCCAGTGAAGGGATTGAAGACATAAATAAATCTGCAAGAATCAAATCAAAGCTATTTGAGCTTACCGAAAGTTAGACATTTGTATTAGTTACATTAGAAAATATTGATGAAACTGTATATTTAATATTGTATTAGTAATAGTATAGTAGGATAATGTAGTATGTTGCCATCAATGCCAAAGGGAGAGATATTAATTGAAGATATTAAGTTGATGATCATGCAAGGCATTAAATCAGTTAATTTATTGTATTGTCATTGATGTCAGCTTGATATAATCTGTATGGTCATGGAAATACTGCCAAAGACTTCAAAGAACCAATGAATCAAGGTTATGCTATCAGTAATGCATACAAGTCAAGTATTCACTAAGTGACTGCATACAGCGATGTAGTGCACACTGATGGTCAGAGTAAAAGAGCAGAGTCACAGTCTTACCCGATGAGCTAATGCACAACATTACTGATGAGTAGAGTTATAGTGTTGACCAATGAGAAAAGCACAATATTACCCGACGGAGAGAATTTCAGTGTTGCCCGAAGGAGAAGACAAGGACAAAGATCCCGATGACAAATGAAGTCACACCGACGGAATAGTCAGTTATCACCGATGAATAAATAAATTGATGACCAACATAATAGAGAGTTCAGAATACAAAAAAAATGCTTAGTTGTCAAGAAGCTAAAGATAAAATTAATGGATACTTATCATTGTTTTAATCATCCAGATACAGCCGAAGATAAGTAATTGATTTAAAGTTGATTTGTCTAGTTGGAAAGAAGATATTTTTGAGATAAATCAAAAATTTTCTTTAAATCTATTGGCGAGAATTGTGGAACACGCCAAAAATCAAGAAAGCCAAGAAAAGGGGAAATCATGTCTATATAGAGACCAACCCAATTCATTATGAATGAGGGATTAGGTGAGGAGAAAAAAGAGAAGAGGAAAGATGCTAAATAAAATATGAAGGAGAAGAAAGTCTTCATTCAGTCCTGATCAACAAGCTGAGAAAAGAGCTAGATTCTACAGACATCGATGAATAGTGAGACAAGCATCATAGAGCAGAACAGTGTGGAGCAAAGGTATAAGTGATTATATTGATCAAAGAGGTAATGGACTTACAATAGATCTAAAAATATACAATTAAATTGTATGTATGAACATATCATTAGTGTTTTAGTTTAACCATTGAAGCATAAAGCCTCTTAACTGAGCAGGACTTAAAAGTCTTTTACAATTGGGATACATCCCAAGGAGTATCAAAACGTTTGATCACAAAAGTAGCATTGGATATGCCCGATACCTATTGATAGGCCAAGAGAGTTTGATCAAGGATGGTAGCATTAGATGCCATATACTAGTTGATAAACTATTTCTAAATCTGCTAACAAGGTCACACCTAACCGTGTGTTTGTAACCTTTAACAGGGTTGGCTCCTAACAGGGCTCACTTTAGAAGAGTGAAAATTTTGGGTACCGGTCCCAGTGGTTTTTCCCTTAACAGGGTTTCCACGTTAAAATCCATGTGTTATGTGTTTATGGTATATCACTTTACTATTTTACATTTCACATATGCATTTTTGGATTGATTGGTATACTACTTTGCATATTTATTGTGTTTCGATAAATAGTTAACTGCTTATCGGTAATCATACAGAAGAGAGATTAACAAATAAATTCGACAAGTAGAAAATTGATAAAATTATTTCAAAGCATACATATTGTAGGAAAAAAGATAACTTGAGACATAATATGTGGTTATAAGTTTTAAGGATTAATTTTTGAGGCCACTGATTCACCCCCCCTCTCAGTTATTACTAACAGTTGTAACCAACAGGTTTTCATCCTTCAATAAATGGTACAAGATCCCATGTATCATTATTTTTCAAATCTTCCATTTCTTTTTCCATAGCAATCTTCAAGGTTTCTACATCATTCATACCTAATGCCTCTTTTATAGAACTGGGTTCATCCACACTAGTATTAAAAGAAAAAATACATGTACATTCACTATGAGAATGCCTTTTAGGTGGTTGTCTCTTCCTTTTAGATCTTCAAACAATATTATTTGGAGATTCTTCCTCCTCTTCTCAAGATTCAGAGCTAGATGAGATATCCTCAGTTTATTGTTTATCTAGTGGTCTTGATTCAACTTTCTTATGCATAAAAGGTAGTTGAATCACATATTCCTTTTTAGTTTTTTCAAGATGAAATTTAATAGAAAAAGTCTTAATTTCTCTAAAAATAACACTTCTACTATGAATTACCTTATGTTCAATAGGGCCCTATAGCTTCTATCCTTTCAGACCATTATTGTGGCCGATGAAGATACATTTTACAACATTGTTCTCAAAATTTGTGTGCTTCTCCTTTGGCACAGATGCATATTCTTTTCATTCAAATACTCTAATATTTCTCAATGAAGGCTTATGACTCAACCATGCTTCCATAGGTATTTTATCAATAAGTTTTAATGTAGGGGGATTATTAACTAGGTACCAAGCAATGGAAAAAAATTCAACCCAAACCCTTTTTCTAGGATAGCGCCACTTAGCGTACTCTTATCCTTCTCCATCAATATTTTATTCATCCTTTCTAGCCACTACCCCAACCTATCAATTTGATGAATAGGTGTGGATGACTGTGCAACTCTATTCTCTTGTGGAGAATAAAGAGTTTTCTTCTACCTATTAATGCCACAATATTTATGAAATATATCAAAATCATTAGAGAAAAATTCACAGATATTATTAATCCGTGAGCACTATATTTTTCTTCCAATCATTAATTCAACCATTGTTTTAAATTCTTTATATCAACTAAAAATCTCAGATTTAATCTTTGTAAAATAGACCCATGTCCTTCTGCTATAATCATCAATAATTAAAGTATAATATGTGTATTTTCCAATGGAAGGAAGATCTATAGGACCAAACACATTACAATGAATAAGATCCAACAAACGACAAAATTTATGAGAACTCAAGAAAAATTGAACATGGTTTTGTTTTCCATAAATGTAATGCTCACATAAATCAAAATCAAGATTACAATTATTCAAAATTTCAATAAGGTTTTTTCATTTTCAAGGCCCTTAGACCCTTCTCTCCAATGTGGCCAAATTTATTATTCCATGCATAGTATTATCTATAGGTAACTTTGATTCAAAATAAAAAGCATCCTCAAGTACCCAAAATCGATGACCATCTACTAAAGGTGAAACCCTCACCTTTTCTAATAATATATCCATAGATTTAGTCTTCATAGAAGTACTATTAGACTCATCAATGTATGCATCCAATTTATACAAAATTCCAATTTTGACACCTCTAAAAACAACCATAGCACCTCTCACCATTTTATATCTTGCATTAGAAAAAACTACTTGTATACCCAAATCTATCAATTTCCTCACATCTAACAAATTTTGTCTTAGACCAGGGAGATGTAGCATAGTATTAATCTTTCTTATTCTACCAATAGGAAATTTTATTTTAACTTTACCATGGCCAACAATTTTTAAATGAGAATTATCACCCTAGTACACCTTACCTCCATCAAATTATTAAAATTTAGAAAACCAATCTCTATTAGAGTTCATATGAAAAGATGCACCTTAGTCAATTAACCATGCATCATCGCATGCATGAGTGACCAAGGTTGGAATGAACCCATCGACAACTACCTTCATGAAATCAAAATTAAAATTAAATTTCTTCTTTTTCTTATTATTTTCTTCTTTTCATTTCTTAAATATATGTCCAAGCTTACCGCAACCCTAGCATATAACTTTGGACATTTTAAGAGATTTGGATCTCCCTCTAGAATTGGATTTGTTATGATTTTCATTATTCTTGGCTTTTTCTCAAGGTCTCCCATGAGAAACTAGGACTTCCTCGGCACTGATGGATACCTTCCTCCTCATCTCTTCAAAAAGAAAAGAACCAACCACATCTTTCATCATCAAAAGAAAAAAGTACTGCTAATAGCTATAACAAGAGAATCCCAAAAATTAGTAAAATAACAAAGAAATATCTCACATTTATCCTCCTCGTCCATCTTGACACCACTAAATTCCAATTGATCCATCAATCTATTGAATTATTCTAGGTGGTATGTGATTTATCAACCATTCTCCATTCTTAATGAATATAACTTTTTCCTCAAGAAAACCTTATTTACTTAAAAAATTCTTAATACATCTCTCTGAGCTTCTTCCTAAGACTCTTTGCAGAGGAATCTTCATGGAAAATTTCTACAATTCATAATCTAATTGTACCCTTGGCTTTATAACCCATAACAAAATATCTAGCAACCTCATTCAAATCTGTAGGTTTCATGACAGTCTCATCAACAACCTCCCACAAATCCCAATATATTAGAAAATCCTTAACCTTTAACTTGCGCATTTCAAAATTATTTTCAAACGATTTCCTCACCTCTATTCTCCCTAGTGAACTAACCATCTAAAAAATTCTGCAACAAGATCACGAAGTATCTTTTACATAATCTCCCACTCAAATCTTGAGTAGTTGAAAAATCCCAACAAACCACAACTAAAACCAAAGTTGATCAGGCTCCAATAGGACTTGTAAGGAAGTTAAGTAGAAACAAAGCTTCCTACTCTAACCTTGAGGAGAGGGTGATGTAAAAAATTTCTCATATAATTAAAATTGTTATTGAAACCTAGCAAAAATCACATAAAACAACATGCATATTGTGTGTGAATTAATTACACCTTCATGAAATTAGTTTATTTAAATATAATTCTATGGAATAATAATGTAAATTTAAGCTAAGATTTGCAATTAAATCAATAAGCATCTCATGGCTCTTTATTTAAGCATGTTGATAAAGATCTCAGCCTTAATCTCTATCAATGACAGTCCTAGAATGAGAATTTGATGAAGATAAATGCCTAAATATAGCTCAATTATCTCAAATTATGATAATATTGGATCCAAATGCACTCAAAATGATCTCCATAATGCTAAAATGCTATTATAATCTCTCAATATGCTTAAATTTCTATGAAAATGACAAGAGGTTTGATGCTTTGCATTCGAATTTCTAGGATCTCTAATGCTCTCAAAATGGCTTCTATTTATGGGATTTTCACAAGTGTATGGGGTGGAGTTAATTGATCATAGCTAAGCCATGGTTGAGTGAGAGACTTTCAAATGGTTTCAAATGGGGGGAAAATTTAAATGATTGTCTCAAAGGTTGGGACAAAGAGACAAATTTGAGTGATTGAGATTATAAGTTCAAAATGAGTGATTGAGATTCAAATTTAGGAGTGATCCATGTGCTTTGTGTTCTCAATTCCCATTGGTTGCTCAAATTCATGTTGAAATATATTAGGATTATTAAGTTCAATCAATTAATTAAATTAGTCATGTACGGATGAATAGGTTCAATTTGATTTTGATTTAAACTATAAAATTAATTAATTAAAATCAATTGTATGATTTTGATTGTCCATTTTAGGCTTGTATTTGATTATTTGATGTCATGATTAATTAATCCTTTGATTTAATTTGATTTATCCCAATTTGATCTATAAATTTCCATTTGATTTGATTTTGATCCATTTTGATGCAATTTGAATAAAAATGCAGATTTGGTTAAGTAGAGAAAACTTGGTCAATTTTAGGTGTCTACAAATGCCTATCTTTGAATTGATGTGTGAAGCGCATTGATTCAAAGAAAATTTGATGTCCTGATCATTGATTCAATGTTGACTGATTGATGCAAAACCTTATGAGAAATTGATAACCTGATATGAAACTCTGATGCAAAAATTGATGAGAAACTGATGTAATGCCTTGATTTGATAGATGCAGAACCTGATGTGAAACTGATGCAAAATTGATGCAGAATGCCCCACTGATAAAAATTTGAAATTTTAATGTCCCAGATTCTATGTAAGATATGATGCAGAATCCTGATTTTGATGATATGATGAAGCCCCCTCAGAAATGAAAGCATATTGATGTCCAGATGTAAATGATGATGAGACTGGTCTAGAATAAGATCCAAGATGTTTTCATTTCTGAAAAAGATTGATGATGACGATGATGTCACAACATGCCCCAGTGTGCAGAAAATGCAGATTAGCCTCTCCAAAATTAGGTCAAATAGCTTAAATAGCTTGAAAAAACCAAATTTACTATTCATTTTCACTTTTTACCATAGAGATTTTGCTCTGATCCTGGTGAGATTGATAGCGATGGTAGTCTCCATTTGTGAGAAAAGATTTGAGAGAGAGCATGGATATCAGAGACCCTTAGACTATGGACCTCTGGTAAGTGGTTTTGACCTTCCTAGTGCATTTATTTCAATGTTTTGATAGCATTTATTGCATTTTTAGATGCTTTTTAGATTAAACTGTGCAAAATGCCACCTAGGATAGTTTAAATGACACTTAGGGTTGTTAAACACCGCCTCCGCATGATGAAATGACTTGTAGGAGTAGTAAAACACTACCTAGTAGTTAGGTCAAAAATGGCATCCAATGTTTAAAATGTCGCGTAGCAAACCCTTCGGAAAATGTATGTTTTAAATGTCGCCTAAGAAGTTCTAAATTACGCCTAGGTTTTAGAAATGTCGTGTATACTATAAAGTAACACCTTCGATGATTGAAATCATCCATATGATGTATGAAATGATGCATGGTGTTTGAAATGACATGTACACTTAGCCAAGTGACACCTGCTAGAAAATTGATGAAAAACCTGATTTTAGGATGAACAAACTACTTTCAATTGATCGTATGGATTACTAGATTGATTTCCAAGATAGATAGATGTGTTTCAATGATGCTACTAAGTGTTTAGGATGTTAGAATAATCATATAAATGGATGTTTGATGTGTCAATTAGATTGCTAGAAGAACTGATGTATTGCTCCCTTCTCAAGATCTAGAGGTTAGGAGTAATAGGTTGATGTGCTCAAAAAGAGAAAGGATAGATTTGATTTGTTTGATTGACTTGAAATGATCCACGGATATAAAGATGCTAATATAATTCACTTTGTTTTCAAAATTCAGACACATTTCCATGAGTTATATGTACAGAATGTTGCATCTTGGATTTTTGATTTGGTTGATGAGCTAATAGATCTAGAGAGATGGATTATTAAGAAGTGCGGCTTAGGATTCCTTCTTGATCTCCCTCGGTTTCAGTTGAACCAAGGTTTACTTTCAAATATGGTTGAGTGTTGGCACTCTGACCATAATACCTTCCATCTACCCCTTGACGAGATGACTATCATGCCTGAGGATGCATATAGATTGCTGAGGTTTCCCACCCAAGGAGAGAGGGTATACTGCGATCAGGTTTACAATGGGAGCGCGTGCAGACGGGTGTTCGGAGATGATACCATCATGTGGGCTCATTTTTCTTTATTTCACACTTTTCCAGAGATCTTGGGTACCATTATTGGTGGTTTACTTTTGTTAGATCGATGAGGTCATGGATTCTCAGTCGGATGGGGTCACATTATGGAGGAATTGATTGCACATCCTTGGAGATTTGATTGGGGATCCTGTGTGTTAGCATAGTTGTATCATGATTTGCATGAGGTTGTGTATAGAGCTAGAGTAGCAATATCAGCGGGTGTAGTTTTATTACAGTTATGGACCTGGGAGCATATCCCAATCATGAGACCTATAGCCGCTTGATTTTGAGGCTGAGGATGGTTGTATGAATTTTTGTATCATGGGATGGTTGTCCAAGATCATCTGGGCAAACTTGAGTATTGGTGCTGCACCATTGATGATATTGATCAAGTCATATGGAGACCTTACCTTGGTTGTGAGGGATGGTAGGAGGATGATGATGAGATTCTCTACATGTTTTCTCCATGGTGGATGATTGGTCAATCACCACTTTTTATAGAGAGATTCTTCTTTGGGAGAGTTTCTAGGTAGTATGTCCAAGTGCAGGACATGCCTCAAGGTATGGATTTATATGATCAAGTTTAGGCAGAGCGATCTATGTGGGGAGCACAGGTAGAATACCAGTTTGCATGCACTGAGATTGATTGGTTAGGATATGTCAGATGGGAGATGCTAGAGCATGTTGTTGATGCGAGGGCATATGTGGAGTACTGAGAGTGGTTCTCTTGTCACAGGTTTACCAGATTCACAGATCCTACAAAGCCTATCCCAGATGCAAATGATTCCTCTGATGATGATGGTGGAGATGGTCATGATGGTGGTGGTAGGAGGAGAGCACATAGATAGAGAGCTCCTTAGGTACATAGAGCTATGGGACCTCAGATGCGGGGTGGTCATGTTAGAGTTCAAGGTGGTGGGTTTGGTCAACCTAGACAGAGACAGGTGTGTGCATAAATGTTGTCACACTTCTATGAATCATTCCATTCAAGGTTTCTCAAGAATGAGGCCTCAAATATCGATCCATAGCTCTCTAGTCATGAATGTGTAAAAATGTAAAATGAAGGCCCTCAGATTGACCTAGTTATGTCTATTGAAAATACACCATGAAACGAGAGATTCAAATGCATAAAAATGAAATCTACTCTATATGATAACAATGCATATTAGTCTATGAAAGGAAATATGAATGCAAATCTAATCTATGGAAATAAACATGATTCTAATCTATATGAGGAGCCATGAATGCAGGAATAAAGAAAACAAGAAGAGAGCTTGAGTGCTCAAATTCTCCTCCAAAGTTGCTCTCCAAACCTGCAGCATAACAATACTATGAAAACCTAATATGAAAATGAGAAGGAGAGGTCTCCTTTTAAAG
>MU228288.1:2628992-2717246 GCA_018584345.1 Thuja plicata | reverse complement strand
AAATATTGCAAATTAGATATGTTTAGAGTAGTATAAATAGTTTGTTTAATGTCCAATCTAGTGTTATGAATTTTGGGCATTACATACAACTCTCCCATTTATTTTTCAAAACTTATAATACTTCATACGGTAGAATTTTTTTAGCACTCATGTGTTATGTAATTTAATGAACATGTACATATAATAAGTACAGTTTTAATGAACATGTACATATCATAAGTAAGTATATATCCTACTTATACTTATCAGACAGTCACAGTCTTCTAGTTTTTGGATGAACTAATTTCGTAATACCAATTGTTTTATATTTATTTGGCCAACCACTAATGAAATTATCCCAAATAAAGCACATGAAATCATGGTTCCAAAATAAGTAAAACCACAATTATTGAAAATAGTGACACTAGGACACTAAACTCATAAAAACTCTAAAGCGACACTAAAAAAATGCATGCGACGTCGATCTATCGGCAATTGTTGACGGCTCGACGTCACATGTATAGGAAATTTGTCACATGTCTATCATAATTTTGACACTCATTCTGTGACACCTAGGTTTCATAATAGCGAAAGATAAAATGTAACGACAACATGATAAACATGATAGTCAACTCGTATTGCGACACCTATACGTAGCTTTTTACAAATGTGCGATGAATTTGCTATACATGCGACGTTGGGCTGTCAGATAATTATCAACGACTCGACGTCACATGTATAGAAAATTCATTGCATGTCTAAAAAAGAGACAGATAACATGTGATTCCTATGTGTTGTAATACAAATAGACAAGATGTGACGCGTACGTGTTGTAATAGCGACAGATAAGATGCGACGCCTACATGTCATAATAGCGACAACTAAAATATGTAATGAAAACATGGTAACCATCATTGTCAGCTTGTATTGTGACAGTTAGTATCATTGCAATAATGATAGATAGTACAGTCATCATTAATTCTGACACGAAAACTGAAACACTAGTCTTTGTCGCTAGGATGATGGGACAATGTCAGAAAAGCAACGCATAACTGTCGAAAAGAGGTCTCAAATGTACTAGTGGCAAGAGGTAATGATTCTATATTTATTGTTGTGGATATATTTTCTAAGATGATACATTTCATAACATGTAAGAAAACATTAGATGCAATACATATAGCAGATCTGTTCTTTAAGGAAATTGTCAGATTGTATGGATTACCAAGGAGTATCATCTCTGACCAAGACAGTAAGTTTGGTAGCTATTTTTGGAGAACACTTTGGAAGAAGTTGGATACTAGGTTAAAGTTTAGTTCTACATTTCATCCATAGACTGATGTACAAATAGAGGTTGTAAACTAAACTTTGGGTAATTTGTTGAGATGCTTAGTTGGAGACACACCAAGTAATTGGGATTTGATGTTGGCACAATTCAAATTTGCATACAATAGTTCAGTGGATAGAAGTACTAGAAAGACACCTTTTGAGATTGTTCAATATGGTACACAAATGAGAGGTATATATGATTTGAGAGACATTGTTGGAGAAGAGAAAAGAAGTGCTAAAGTAGAAGAATTTGCAAAATTTATGAAGACATTGCATGAAGATGTAAAATAGAAGTTGGAAAAGAGTAATCAGAAGTACAAAGATAGTGTAGAAAGATCAAAAATACATAAAACATTTGAAGTTGGTGATGTTGTAATGTTTCATTTGAAGAAAGGAAAATTTCCTATTGGAACATATGGTAAATTGAAGATGAAGAAATTTGGTCCTTGTAAAATACTGAGAAGGTTTGATAGTGGAAATGCTTATGAAGTTGAATTACCTAATGACATGGATATATCACCTATATTCAATATTTAAGACTTGTATGAATATCATGAACCTGATGAAGAAATGACAGTACCAAGTGATTATCTTAAGAAGCAGATAGAAGAAGTTGAGAATATTTTGAAACAGAGAATTAGCATAAGTACAAGAGGAAAAGAATACATGGAATATATGGTTAAATGGAAGAAAAGACCGATTGAGGACTCATCTTGGATTTCTCAATCTAAGTTGGATTTATTTTAGGTTGGACCTGATACATGATTCGGGGAATCATCTCTTGTAACCCCATGTGTCTGATGCAGGCGCATCTTGGGTCATTGAAAATCCTTCTCAACCAAAAAGATGTTTTTTTTTTTTTAGAAGCTACTCAGGAAATACTATGTTACTCGGGCTCTATTGCTCGGTAAAGCCTGTCTGCTGCTCGGGTTTTTTTTCTCAGGCATTCTTGTTTCTATCACTCGGTAATGCTTAGTTTTGCTACTCGGGTCCTATTGCTTGGGCATGCCTATTTATTTTCCTGTTGCTCAGGTTTCTCTTCTGACACTCAGGTTTTTTTTCTTGTTTCTTGGGGTGTTCTTTTTTAGAGTCCCTCTATTGCCCAGTTAAACTTTTCCCAAGATTCTTATTTTTGGAATTGGATCTTTGACCGACTTCTTTAGTTAATTTTTGTTGCTGAATTGATTTGGGATCTCTCATTGGGATCTTGTGGACCTAAATCTAGGTCTCTCTTATGGATTTGAGCGCCAACCTCTTTGGTGGACTCTTGTATATATTCTTTTGTATGTTCTTAGTTTAGGGAGGAATCTTAGAGAAAGAAAAGAAAATCTTTAAACATTGAGATCGAAGGCCTATGATCTCTTTTGTATGAAGATCTTATTGTAATTCATTTTAATTTATGGCTAAAACCCAGAAGGCATCAGAGCCTAACATGTAATGATTTTGATCAAGTTAAAATAAAGGATCTCTGTATTTTTATTCTCTCACTATGTTTTTTGGATTTCGCATTATTCCTACAAGTTGGTTTGGTAGTTGGGAGTTCATTTGGCCCTTTCTCCATCCCTCCATATGTACTTTCAAAATAAACAAAACCTTGGGATATTTTGAATCCAGCATTGATGTCACAAGAAGAATCAATATTAGGGCCTATGATGAGGAGGAAAGGTATTCAAAGGGTATCCTCATAATACCAGTCCAAATAGGCCCAGTTATTAAGAACACCCCATTCCAAATCCTAGACCTTGATTTGGGGTATAACATGTTACTAGGAAGACCATGGATCTATGAGATGTAAGCTGTACCCTCTACCTATCATCAGTGCATCAAGTTCCCATACCATGGGGCAGAAATAATCATTGAAGGAGATCCAAAAGTATTCCAATACTGCAACACCATCAAAAGAAGTATTGATAATCAAGTATCTTCAAATTAGGATGCAAGCATTCCTTCCACCTCAAATTATATTACCAAGGATATAACAAGAAGGGCAGGGAAGATATCCATTAAAAACAAAGGATGTGGTGAGTACAGTGATGAGGAAGCTTTTACCATCACTAACATGCCTCAAAGTCCAAGGTCATATAGCATGCCTCAATTGGCGACAACACCTAAAACCCCAGAACTTGGTCTATTTAGATGTCTACCAACCACATTTGTCAAATGGAAGTACATTGTGGAAGAGAACCCTTTTGATCTAGATATAAACATGTGGTTGTATCAAGACCCATAAGAAACACTTCAAGGAAAAATACTCGTGTCAACATATGGAGCTAGCTTCACAATGCTGCAAAAGTTTGGGTATGATGGTACGACTGGTCTACGGGGAAGACAACAAGGTCTAATGGAACTGTCTTTACCTCCAACCCAGAGAAACAAGAGAGGGTTAGGCTATGGTAAAATAGAACCAGTACTACCACCTGAGAGTTAATCAAGAACAAGTTGAAGAGTTACACCAATGGAAAAACTTAGAACATGCATTAATTAGCAATATACTCCAATGGTTATTGCCATCAGAAGTGGAAACTAATTATTCCCGATTAAACCTTAACCAAGCTATCCAAGATGAAAAGGAAAGTGAGTAATTTGATGAGCATTCTAGCATGATTGATTCCCATGAGTACAAGTGGAGATCCCTCCATAATTTTTAACTAGCCATCCTAGACTATTCCCCTCAGTCAGTCAGCACTATACACCTTCAAGATATGTATGACCATAGAGGACCAGTCATGCATCGATAAACATATTGATAAAAATTCCTTAGGTGGTGCATCCATATCACATTCCAGGTTTGTTGGAACTGTCATCATAGTCCCATTTACCCAAGTAGATTCATCCCCCCATGATGACCTTTGTCTAGTACACCCTAGACTGATAGATTGAGATCAACAAGGAAAATGTGATATAGATCTCTTTGATAATGATGAGTCAATCACAAAATTCATGGGACTTAGAGAAGGAATGCTATCAGGGAACCACAAAGTAGGTTTCTCTAGTGACATTGACAGATCGGCCTATTTTAGGGAGGAAACTCCTCTTTCCAATCAAAAAATCAAAATAAAAAGAAAAAAAGAGCAATTAGTAAGTGAAAATCACAAGGCGCTTTATGACTCAAAAAATGAGAAAAAACAATAAAAGACATATCTTCTAGTTAAAAACATCTCTAAGGCACTAGAGGATGGAAAGAAGGAACTCCTCCCCCTAAAAGAGGAAAAGTTTGCATTACTAGCTAAGGAAACATAAGAAGTCAACCTAGGTGATGAAAAGAACCCCAAGAATATCTATTTGGAAAAATCACTCACATCAGAGGAACAAGAGCAGTTCCTTAGATTCTTGAAAGAAAGGCAAGTCAAATTTGCATGGTCCTAATCTGACATGCTAGGCCTATATCTAGAGCTAGTGTTACATCATCTATCATTGTCACCAAATGACAAAACTTGTCAAGCAAAAGTTGAGAAAGATGCATCCACATGTCACATTACTTGTCAAATCAGAGATGAAGAAACTACTAGATGCTGGATTCATACAACCAATCCCATAAGAAAATTGGATCTCTAATCTAGTGCCAATAACCAAGCATAATGGACATATCTGGATTTGCATAGATTTCATAGATCTAAACAAATCTTGTCCCAAGGACAAATTTCCTTTACCAAATATCAACAAGATAGTAGATCTCACAAAAGGACACTAGATGCTATCACTCATGGATGAATTCTCAGGATATAACCAAATAAAGATCACATTAGAAGACCAACACAAGACTTCATCCACATGTTCTTGGGGAACTTACTACTGGAATGTAATGTCATTTGGCTATGACCATGATCTTCCATGATCTCATTCACAAAAAATTAGAAGACTATGTCAATGACATACTATCCAATTCAATGCTCATAGAGGATCATCTACAAGTGTTGGGAACCATATTTGATCAAATGCAAGAATAAAAGGTCTGACTAAATCCAAAAAAGTGTGCATTCAAGGTCACTGTAGGAAATATTTTGGCATTCATTATGTCACATCGAAGCATCAAGGTAGACCCATAAAAGTTCAAGGCCATCCTTAACATGCCACCACCAACCAATCTAAGGAAAGTGAGGGGTTTACAAGGAAGGATTCAATCCATAAGGTGTTTCATCACTCAATTAGCATACAAGTGCCATCCATTCCAGCATCTACTACACAAAGATGTGACCTTCAAATGGACAAAACAATGCGAGAAAGAATTCCAAAGATTCAAAGATTATCTATTGAAGTCTCCTATATTAGTGCCACCCGTTTAAGGTAGGCCACTAATTTTGTACATCTTAGCAACTGAGTCAGCACTAGGAGTGCTCTTTGCACAAGATGATAACCAAGGAAAGGAAAGAGTTGTCTACTACCTCAGCAGAACTTTTGTAGGCTATGAGCTCAACTACACACTAATTGAAAAATCATGCCTCACAAGAGTCTTTGCTTCCCAGAAGCTAAGACATTACATGGTGAGCCGTCAACCAAAATTGATCACACACATTGATCCCTTGAAGTACTTACCGAGAAAGGAAACACTAACGGGATGGCTCGCCAAATGGGTTATGATCTTAAGTGAATTTGACTTAGTGTATGTGGAAAGAAAATATATCAAAGGGAAAGTAATTATGGACCAACTAGCAGAGGCACCCATATAGGATCATCAACCTATAGTGTCTGAATTTCTAGATGAGTCCATTCTCACAGTACAACCAGCAGTAGAGCTTTGGAAACTATTCTTTTATGGATCATGCACAAACCATGGTGCAGGAGCAAGGATAGTGCTCATTACTCCAAATAATGATGTGATCCCTAAATATTTTTGACTCAACTTTACATGCACCAAAAACATAGATGAGTATAAATCTCTAGTCATCGGAGTGAAGACAGCCATAAAAATGAAGGATCAAGAACCTCAAAGTCTATGGTGATTCACAATTATTCATCAGCCAAGTAAACAATGACTACATGAAAAAAGATGAGAATTCGATCCCATATAGAGAGAAGATGGATAGGCTATGGGCTTCATTCTATTTCATTGTATTTGAGTAGGTGCCAAGAGTTCAATCCAAAGCAATGAATGTTATGGATACTATAGAATCCTTGATCGACATGTTGGGAAACGAGACTAGATTCTACTTTATGGTAGAGAAACTCATGATACGGGAAAATCAAGCTCCTATCACAAAGTTAGTGTGTGTCCTTGTTGGTCCTGAATCCTCATGGTACTATGACATATACAATTACCTTCAAAATAGTCTCATACCTCCCAACTTGTCTAGAAACCAAAATAAATCCCTCATTTGCAAAGCCTCTAGGTACACCCTTCTCGCTAGTACTCTATATAGAAGAATTCTAGGTTGAAATCTTTTACAATGTCTCATTTCCATAGAATCTAAGAGAGCCTTGTACAAGGTACATGAAGTAATTTGTGGAGCCCACACATGTGGCAATAGATTAGCAAAGAAAATCATCCAAATGGGATACTACTGGCCCATAGTAGAGACAAATTCTAACAAGTATGTGCAAAGGTGTAGACAATGTCATATTCATGGAGATCTCATCCATGCACTAGCCCAAGTACTCAATCCCATCACTTCACCATGGCCATTTTCTAAGTGTGCATTTTACCTAGTTGGTAAGATTACACCAACCTTGTCTAATGGACACAAGTACATCATTACAGCAATGAAGTTCTTTACTAAATGGGTGGAAGCCATTCCTCTCACATACATCACTAGTAAGAAGATTTCTATGTTCATACTAAACAACATCATCTGTTGGTATGGAGTTCCTCCAACCATACTCAGATCATGGTACACCTTTTCAAAAGAAAGATGTTGAAGATATTTGCAAATAGTTCCACATCAAAAAAGGATTCTCTTAATTCTAATATCCCAAAGGGAATAGTCAAGTTGAATCCATAAACAAAACCATTCTGAAGATCTTAAATAAAATCGTTAATGAATCAGGGCGAGACTAGCATTTATAGCTTAGTCTCGTACTATGGGTATATAGGACTAGTGTGAGAACACCTTCAGGAGAAACTCCCTTCTCAATATTATATGGATCAAAGGTGGTCCTACCCCTCAAAGTGGAAATCCCATCCCTGAGAATCTCATTGAAAAACATCATTTCAAATGATGACTACAAAGTAGCAAGACTCAATGAACTAGAACTATTGGATGATAGAAGACAGAATGCACTCAATCACTTACAAGGCTATCAGAATCACCTTAGAAGGAACTATCATGACAAGGTTATACCACTAACCTTTGAGGTAGGAGATCTTGTTCTAATGGAGAATCAAAAGAACCAACCAGAAAGGGTAAAACTAGGAAAATTTGAGCCTAATTGGCTAGGACCATATGTCATTGTCCAATCTTGAAATAGTAGGGAATATCAACTGGAGACACTAGAAAGAGATCATCTCATGATTATATCAACAACATGAACCTCAAGAGGTTCTCTACCTAACATCTTAATGTTAAGGCACTTATATACATATCCAAAAAATTCAAAAAAATCAAAAAATTCAAAATGTTACCTCGGTGAAAACCTAGCAAATAGGTGCTTTGGCGACAACAAAAAATAAATTAAAAAAAGAGAGATGAAAAGTAAAGAGAAACATAATCTCTCTCTCTTTGAAAACTTGAAAAATAGGCACTATTAGGTAGGTACCTTGGTGAAAACCTGGCAAACAGGCGCCAAGTGTTCAAATCCTGCTTCGCCATCAATGAAATCCAAAGGTCAAAGCTTATGCTCCTAGCATGCAAGACTAACTGCCCAAGCTTATTTTCAGAAGAATAAATCCCCTCTAAGCATCAACACTTATCCATGGTTTATACTGGTCCACCAGACTAGGGGGAAATTCTAAAGTCATAAAAAAATCCCTAAAAAAATCTTAAAAGTCATCAAAAAATCCAAAAAAAGAGTAAAATATCCTAAAAAAAAATCTTCATAATAAAATCAAATATTGCAAAATTGCAAAGCGATAAAACCAGCTCAATTATCAAAAAAGAGAAAGGGCGATCAAATCCAATCAATCAACATCAAAATCATGAGCTTCACAAATCAACAATTGACTCATATGACTCGGATTTATCAGCTATCTAATCTATCAACAAGTGAATGGAGATTCAAGCTAATCAATCAAAGGTCAAAATCATGAGCTTCGCAAATCAAAAATGGACTCATATGACTCAGCTTTATCATCTATCCAATCTATCAAAAAGAGAATGGGAATAAAATTCAAGCCAATCGATCAAAGATCAAAATCATGAGCTTCACAAATCAACAATGGACTCATATAACTCATCTTTATCAGCAATCCAATCTATTTTCAAATCGAATCAATCAATCAATAAATCAAACAAATAAATTGTCTTACATAGTGATGGATATGCTCAAAACCAGATAGACCAGTCTTATATGAGTCATTCATTCCTGAAACTGGACACAATCAAGCATAAGAGAAATAAGCAAATCAAGGAACAATAAACTATTGACTAGGTCAGTTGTCAGTTAGATGTTAGTCTATCTTTCGTGGTTATGTTATTACACTACTCCAGGATAACACCAGTTGATGAGAGTAGCTATGATGGCTCATGATCTTATTTTCTTTGATTGTTGTTTGTGGAATGTTTCATTTTTATTCTGGGGAAATGATGATTTGGGATAAATTTGGTAGGTGCTATCACTTATCTAGTAGCTGTGTAGTTCCATGATCTGAGCTTAACCCTAGAAAAGAATTAGATAGTCCTTTTCTTTTATCTTCTTGTTCCTACCAATAGAATCATAGCGGTATCCAGATGGTCTGTATCTAAGTGCATTTGATTTCTATCTTGGTTTTTCTTTTATTTTGGATTGCTCAGAGTTCATAACGGTATCCAGATGGTTAATATTTGGGTGTATTTGGTTCTCTTTATTTTCAAAATCAGAGAACATATTAGTATCTAGATGGTCAATATCTAGGTGTATTTGGTTCTCTTTCTATTCAATCTCTCTACTCCTTCTGGTTATCATAGATCATAGTGGTATCTAGATGAGAATATCTGGGTGCATTGGATTCTCTTCCATTTTCATAATAAGGTGCAATAATGAACAAAATTGGAAAACTCGGTAGCGACTTGGGTCACCCAGCCTATCTATCAATCGATTCCAAAGATAACTTCACATTAACTTTCTTCTAACTAACACATGCATTTAGTCAAATATTTTGTGCATAGTAGATTGTATTCATTTATTACATAAGAAAAATCCAAAACATGTGCATAGTAGATTATATAATCAATGCATCCATAATCAATAACATCATAACTAACATAGGAATGCATTCATCATCATCATATATTGATTCACATTTTCAACAAATTAGTGCTCATCTCACACATTTTCTATGCCTAATTTGTTGAGGGGCATATAGTCCACCTGTTGTCACTGGGGCAGGATCAAATCTAAAAATTCTTTGACACAATGCGACAAGCCACAATGCATCAAAGAGGGGAAAATTTGGACACCCTAAAATGGATAGACTTGTGACTTTACATTAAAACACTAATTTCAAGAAATCAAGGAAACAACCTATACACTTTGAGCGTATAGAACATGACCTATACACTTGTAGATAGAGATTAACAGCTTGAGGGAGATCTTGGTTGTTTGAATAGATGGAAGGAGGATACTATATTGGTGAGGATTGGTAGATCATGTTGAAAAATAGTGAGAGTATTGAATCAAAAAATGAGGAGTTGAAAGAAAACTTGAAGGAAGAAAATGCATGCATCAATAAGCTAAGGAGTCAGATGTAGAAGTTTAAAGAAAGACATAAGGAATTCAATCAGGAATTGAAGGAATAAAAAGAAAAAATATAATACCTAGAATAAGAGGTAAAGGAAGTGAAAGAAAAGGCACCAAACCTAGAAAAGATATTGAATGACAAGAAAAACTCTAAAGAATTTATGAAAGATGGATTGAAAAAATTTCAGGTAGGATGGGTAAGGATTGAAGAAGAACTCAAAAAAAATGGAAGAGTGGAAGAAGACCAAAGAGGATTTGAAGAAAACTTTTATCAGAGTATGGAGGAATGGAATAAGTCTAAAGAGAATTCGAAGACTATCACCAAGATGAAGTCAGAAGAAAATGAGAAGATGGATCAGGAATTGAAGAAGTTGAGATCCGAAGTTAAGGTGTGTGTGAGTAGTACTATTTTGGATCAATTATTATCCCTCTAGAATAATCATAAGGATAAAGAAGGATTTGGTTTTAGCGATGAATGTTCAAATGAGAAGGACAAAGGAAAAGATAAGCTAATTGAAGATGAAACAAAGTCTGAAGTAACAAGAAAGGTCAAGAATCAGAATACATCTACAAGAAGGCCTCTGGTAAGACAAATGAATGCTAAAAGGTACTTATATTTTAATCATTTTTGTCATATTTGCATGAATTTTGGTCATAAGGCAGTTTATTATAAGATGAGTAAAGATCAGAAAGTTCAATTCTTTAATTATCATAATTTTGGTCATAAAGAAAGTCAATGCAATTCAACTTTAAAATTAGGATAAGAAGAGTGCAGTAAATAATAACTTCCAAGGAAATTTATATGTATTTCGCAACTATGGTCACAAGGATAATAAATGTAGATCTAGACTTCAGTCAGTGAGATTAGGAAAGAGGAATGTTAATTGTTTCAAATGTGGTTAGGTTAGTCATTATACTAACACTTCATTTAGATATAGTGGTGCTTCAGTAAATGCTAGAGATGGTAATAAATTTTCAGTTTCAAGTGGATCTCAAAAGACTATTATGACATGGAAAAGGAAGGATTTTGTTGATGTAGAGAGCCATGTGATAGCAGATCATGACACTACCTCTATCAAGGGGGAGTATTAAAATTTTATATCAGTCACTTCCCTTGCTCTTAGGTGATACCAGTTGCAACTATTGTGTGCCCTATGTTATTATTAGATAGATAATAATTTTAGTTTATGATTTAATGATTGATGCGCACAATACACTTGGATTACGTCAACGATAATTAATTTTTGGTGGGAAACTAAATTATGAGGGCTCATGGATTTATAGGTAGAATTTTGAAATCATTTGGTACTATAGCAAGAAGAAAAATCTGAGAATTTGCAAAGAGAACTTAAGGAGAAAGTTGAGAGTGATTATGGAGTATCAATTGGTAGTTTGAAGTTTTGATGCATATGTGTCAAAGAATGTGAAGAAGGTTGAGATGAAGGAGTTTGATCATAGAAGAATAAGGTATTTGGAGTCTGGATTGGCTGCAAAATATATGTCAAAGATTAGAAATATTGGCCTAGATATTTGGGGAGAATTTCCTTGGTGCAACAACAAAAAAATTATTTTGTTCTTGCTGGGTTAGTTTCATGGTGAAACCCTAGTATTGGTTAAGCCCTATCCAGTGATGGAAGAGATAATTGGAGATTTTATAAGATTATGTTGTGTTGGTGAGTTACCTGGAAAGAATTTGATAAAAAAAAAAGGCAACAGAAGAATTGATTGTGATTGGTCATTATCAACATGCATTGTTAATTAACACCCTCAAAGATGATATGGTGAGGTATGTCACCTATGGAATTTCTTGCAAAATTTACTTTTTAAACCATGATGGTGCCACTTCGGCATTAGCTATTTATGCACATAAAGTAGTAACGAAAAATGTGCAAATGGATCTTTGTAAGATGTTGCTGGAAAAGTTTCTTGAAAATGTGAAGATGTCTATTGAAAGTGGATATGGTTATTCTTTTGGGTCATTGGTCATGTGTTTATTCTTCTATTTCATGATATCATTACCTGGTGAGGAATAATATCGAGTGGAAGACTGACATTACTGTCGGTAAGAATATTTTCAAATATCTTGATGTGTTGTAAAATAGAGAAGACGCCTGAAAGGCATATTTTGTCTCTTTGCAAATGAGTATTGGTTCATAATTGATGGTTATAGGTGTCATACATGTAATTCATGGTGAGGAGGGTTCCTCCTCTAGTTAGAAGATGTTAGTTATTTTTCTCAATTGTTCCCCTCTAGAACCGAAAAGGAGAAAGTTGTGTAAGAAAGTGTAAGGTATGAAATGGGGTTGATGAGATGAGAGAATGTGTGTGTTACCACAATATAAAGGATTGAAATAGAGATATGTTTATTAAAATGTAAAATGTATTAAGAATGAATGATTTGATTGATTATTGAAAATGTAATGTGTTGATGTGTAAATTATCCTTTAAGTTGCCTAGAATGTATTGAATTCCTTAACATTAATTGAATTATATTGATTAAGTATTGAAATTGTAATTAAGGAGAGGATAAGATTCTCCTTTTTATCCTCAAATACACAAATGGGAGATCCAAGTTGATCAACCCAAAAGAAGGGCTAATGCACAAATGAATCAACTATTTGGAAAAGAGAATGAGAAGGATATCTTAAATTTTGTAAATTGATTAAATGAATATGTTTGATTATAGTAATTGAAAAGGATAGGAAGAAGAACAAACCTTACAAAGTTTTAGATCAAAGAATTTTGTTTTCTAAGGTCTGTAGACTATTTCTAGAAAATCTGACAGTTGATCCCGAACCAGAACGCAGAGATGAACAAAACCCAGAAATATTTTTCTGTTCCAATGTTGTCTTATGAAAAAGGTCAACCTTGACCCACAAATGTCAACCATGTACCAATAATGTCAACCCTGACCTACACATGTGTGACATAAAATCTGTTCGCGCCATCCGAAAGAAAGCCAAAAAGGGTATTCAAATCTGGTCTCAAAACTGCAATCCTGAACCTGTACCTACAAGAAAAAGAGGATTGTTTGTTATGGGGGAGGGATTTGCCTTAGTCAAACCCCAATTTAGGAATTAACCTTGAAATCAATAAAGTACAGAATGCTAGCAAGTAGTAGAATTGAATCTAACAATGAAGCTATGATATTCAATGGATATGTAATTGTAATTAGATTGTATGTAAGTATGCAATTATGAAAGCATGAATTCAATAGAAACCATAAACCTTCATGATTGTATGCTTGAAATCCACCTTGAAGAGATGATGAAATATTATTGAGGATGCACAAAGGATCTTGAAGGAAGATCACACCACCATGATGGCTAGATCTAGGGTTTGAATGATGAATCTTGAATGCTTGAACCAAATCCCTTCAAAGGCTTGAAAGCTTGAATCCTTAATATTAAATGGAGAAATTGAATGATTGAGAAGAATAATTGAACACCTTGAGAGCTTGGAAATATGTAGAACAATGGATGCTTGAAACTTCACTTGATCACCTAGTTGATAATTCGTAATGCTTAGAGAAAATGAGAGAGAAAGCTTCCATTTTATATGAAATTAGGGCACAATCTTCTAAGGAGGCTGACATAGGATAATTAAATTACAATTAGACCCATGCTCCTATAAAAGGACCTATATTAAATATAATTTAGGAATCAACGCTTCGGAACCCGAAACAACCGACCTGGAAGCGGGAAAAATGAATTTTTGAAGACCCCCGACAGCCGACAAGCTTCCTGATTTGAAAGGGGGACCCTGGTCAAGGTCAAGGTCAACCCTGACCTAGGTCAGGGTCGAGGTCAACCCTGACCTAGGTCAAGGTTGAGGTTGACCTTGACCCAGGGGATCAGAACCCCTGGAAAATATGCCAGGTGGGGTAGAAGGTGCCCAAAGAGGCCCAAACAGGGTCCTAAACAGGCACAGAAGCAGAGAATAATGTAGAAATAGGAGGATGATATGATGGAGGTAAAAAATGTCCGCTAAGGAGGGATAAATGCTCTTAACATGGAAGTGCTTCCATTTTAAGATGATACAGAAAGGAAAATAAATAGTTACTATTGCAGAGAGTGAAGAAGAGAAGGATAAGGTTGAAGAAGTGTCTGAAGAAAATAAATGAGAGGTGAAAGAAAAATAAGAGGTAAATGTGAGTTATTTGTCATAATATGACTCTTGGATTCTAATATAGTTCATTCATAGATGAAAGAAGAGGCATTTTATAGAATTGGTGACATGTGAATTGGTTTCTAATTGATAAGAAAAATAGATATTGAAGAGTTCTTGATTGATCACTTTCAATCAGTAAGAATATTATTGTTTCTAGTGTATCTGGTATGCTAGTGATTGATTTGATCAAGAATATTGAGGAAATATTATTGGAGAATGGAGATTATTGTAGAAATTTTAAGAAATCTATTGAGAAGAGATGTACAGATGCGAAGCAGAAACTTACTAGAGTTATCAGTGAAACAAAAGACTATGTGAATGAAATTGCAGATATATGTAGGTGCTATCTTCAATGGCCTGTTGTTATGGACAATTTTAGAGGAAAAAGTGAACTAATTAAGAAGGAATTGAATGAGATGGGAAATACATGTGATGTCTTCAAGGACAAGGATAAAAAACATAGAATCAAAGTTGGTGAGATATAGATAGCATTTTTGTTTTTATAGAGGCAGAGGGAAGACTTGGTGCAAACATTTTGGTTAGTGAAGGACATCATTGAGGTTCGTCTGAAGAATGTTTCTAGTATTATTTATGAAGAAAAGGATTATGAATGGTGGATTTAGTCCTCGAATTGGATTTCTTCTTTTGATTTTCTAGTGGAACATGATAGTTTGTGTACCCGAATGGGTGTTGTTTTTTCTAAATAGAAGAAAGGGCTTATGATCTTCAAGGAAAGGTATAAGAAAAATTTTACAGTTAAATCTAGTGTATTTATTTGAGGGTTTTTTGCTAAAGTTTTTGGCCCTTTTCCATTGTGGAAAAAAGGGGGAGAGAAAGTAGAATTCAAAAACATTAATGAAGTATCTACTTAGGGCAAGTTTTTGTCTTTAAATTTTGTGGAGTTTTGGGATTATCTATGCTTTTGTATTTTTGTTTTAATGCCAAAGGGTGATATTTTTATATTTAGATGTTGCTGGAATTATTGTCATTGATTTCAAAACCTTCATACTGACATCTTGGTGGTATCAATTGGATTATTGCGGTATTGGTTTTGGTATAGGATGGACAATTGTGATCAGTGGATTTGATCATGTGCATAATAAGATTTGTACACATATTTTTGGTGCTTTATAGCAGGTGTACTTAGTTATACTAAAGGATTAAATGGTTTGGTACACTTGTGTGCCTTTGGTAATCAGTGGTGTATGGTTTTTTCTATTGGTTATTGTTGATTACTATACCTACAACGTTCTTCCAAGTGTTTTTAATAACTGGAATTTCTTTTAGTTCATCAGTTAGCTTTTGGTATCATATTGGTGACATGTTATATCTAGTTTCATCTATCACTGGGTTTAGAATTTTTCAAGATAAACACATGGTCTTGGTTGTGGTGTTCTTACAGTTTTGATAAATATAATAAGCATTGTAAACATCTTAAGTGAGACCTATATTTTGGTCCTAGTGTAGCATGTTGTTAACGTTTCTTAAGTGTGTCCTCAATTTAGGATTGGTGGTAGTGGATTAAATGTAATTAAAATATCTTTTTGAATTGAGGATGACATGCAGTTGGTGTGACTGACATATGTATGATTGGATACCTATATAAATCAAGAAAAATATTGTGTATCTAATGCATGAGAAGGAATGATATGAGAGAGAGTGTGTGAAGATAAGAAAGTTGAGAAAGAAAATTCTTAGAAGTGATGTGTGCAAGTTGAAGCATATTATTGAAAGATCAAGAAGGGAATTTGCATACAGATTTTAAATGGATTAGGCAATAGTATATAGAGATAAGATCATAAAATAGATCTATTGTTGGATATGTTAACTAACCTTAATTGTTGAATTATTTCATGTATATTCAATTGAAATATTATCAGTTCATATTTTTTCTATTATATGTCTTTTTGTATAAGGTTAGTTATCCCGACCGGTAGTGAGCCAATCACAATGAGCCAACCGCAGTGAGAAAATTGGTAGTGAGCCTTTGTAAAAATTACATTAACCGATGTTTCATTTCATGAGAATTAGTCTCTCTATGGTTTTTCCTAGTTTGGGTTTCCATGTAAATTGTGATGTTCTTTGTGTTAAGTGGTTCTGTGTTTTCATGTTTAAATTTTTTATAATTGGTTGATGTAGTTACCGGTAGAACATAAGTCAATATTGATATAACTATGATTATCATATGTATGTTTTGTGTGTTAACTGACAAAATAAAAAATAATTGAAATTTTTTGTGAATAACCTATTCACCCCCTCCTCCCTCCTCGTCAATTATTTGGCATGTTCAACATAATAAACACTCACCACTCAACCAAGGAAAATGAATCCTTAGAAAATAGAAATGAAACATTTCCCCAAAGTGTGAAGGCAAGGAAAAGAAACTATAAAGAAGAAGAATCAAAGATACACATGTCCCATATTTCTAGGTAAGGATATACTTGGAAAAGAACAACACATAATTTACCCTAAGAGATATATCTTTTATAACAAATACACTTCAAAGAAAGGAAGAGGTTGTAAATAAGGGTCAAAATCTCTTGGAAAAGAGAAAATCCTTATGCAAAAAAAAAACAAGTCCATTCAATAAAGGAAATCATATTATAAAAGATAAAAGTCAACAATGGTAAATGGTTCCTTAGAAAATATAATGAATTGAAGAGAGAAACCTTATCCCCCAAGCTTGAAAACAAGGAAAGTGGCGTATTATATTTCTCACAAGAAACTATTTGTAGATGAAAGCATGGAACCATGCAAAAACATATCCCCCAATGAGTTAAATCTCTAAGATCACATGATGTGGAGCAACATAATAGGTGAAGGGAATACTAGTGCAAAATGTTTTTAGTATCAAGAAATCTATCTACTAAATCTTGAAAAAATTGTCTAAATTCAACACAATCATCAAGAAAAAGTTTGGTACCATGATGAAAAATATAGTGAAAATTACCATTATAATATCTTTAATGTTTTGGAAAATGATGAAAATGAAATTGAATTTTGGTATCACATTTAAAACTCCAAAATATTCTTTTATCCGAAGCCAATCAATCTTCAGTAATTAATATTGGTTTTGGTATAAGGGTTGGTAATGAAGAAGGATTAGGATTTGAGATAGAAGGAGAAATGTTAGCTTGAGGCATATATCATATATTATTTCTAGTGACTTGTGTAGGAGGAGCTTTAGGGACCTATATTCCTTGTTCTTTAATTCCATGACCTTGTTCACTATATCCTTGTTTAGAAGCAATGGCATATCCTACATTATAGTAAGACTTGAGTTGAGGGGACATACTCTCATCTTATGGATTATGAAAAGGTGTTATGTAGGGATGGATAAGAGGATTGATCTTTGTAGTAATATGCTTAATCATAACATCATTATCCATTTTAGTAGGTTGGGAATAAGTGTTTGCATCTAGGTTTTCATCTTTTCTCAGTGCTATGTTAGAAAATAGATCATGAATGAAATGCATAACATCATATTGTCTCAAAATATATTGATAGATATGATAAGATCTAGGAGATTAAAGAAAATCTAGAGTGATGGGTGTACTAATATTGAAATGATTATATTTTTCCTCTTGCACCATTAGTATCTTTGTGAGGAGAGGATCCATTATTACTCGTTAATGTTGCATCTCTATAGGGGATATAATAAATAAGTGTGTTGATGTTATCATCATTGACAAAAGATACCCTTGGAGAGGTGTGAGTATGATTCATTAACACTATCTATAAGAGATGTTTCATTTAAGTGTAGAAAAGGTAGATTTTCCTTAATGAAGTTAATGTTAGGAATAACTGTCCACAAGACAACTAAGAGGGGGGGGGTGAATCAGTTGTAATATAGATTATTAAACTTTAAAATTTATAAACCAAATCTGCAAATGTAAATGATAACACAGTAAATGCCAACACCATAAAACAATATTTTTTGTCGAGGAAACCCTGTTAAAGGTAAAAACTCTGTGGGAATTAACACCCATAAATAATGTATCGAGAGTATAGTATCACTATTAAAAGATATTAGCCCTGCTAGGAGCTTGTTACAACATTACAGTACACAATCCCTGTTAGGAGATAGACCCTATTAGGAGTCAAGAAAATAGTAGGCTCACTACCAAGACACACTACCCAAAGAAGGTTAAAGCCACCCTCAAGGATTTACAATCTGAATCAAGTGTATAAAGAAAATACACATTCTAGTGAACTGTTAGATTGCAACTATCTTTTCTTGGTTAGTTCCAATGAATTATCAACTTTGCTTTGTATCCAGTAGTCAACAAGCTTCACAACTTCCACACATCTCTTTTCTTTTTAATTTATCACACTTCTCCACAATAAATTATCATTCATATATACCCTCTTACAACAATTCATTAGGTCATCCAGTTAAGCTTTCCTAATACATAATTAACTAGGTCGACCAATTAAGGCTTTCCATCATATAAATAATTACATAACCCCTTGATAAGATACACACGGTATCTATAACAAGTATACATCATTTACAATCCATCACATATACTTCTAGATCCATAATTCATGATCACAATTAATTTCACATGCTACATGTCTGAAGTCGGCTAGGAAATAAGTCTTCTCCAGAATACACGTCACAAATAACGTCATCAGTATCCAAACAACAATCAAACTCAACCCATTACTTTACCATATGTTGGTTGTCCATTAGTAAGCTCACAAGTTCTGAAATATCTTCACCAAAAAGATATACCCAAAACACAAAGACCTTCTCTGTCCAGAATCACATTATTGTCGAGAAAACTAGTCTTCACCAAATCAACTATAACATCCACACTATGTAACATAGAGCCAAGAAACCTTAGGAATAAGGTCAACACACATCCTTCTACATAAATACAACTTGGATCATTCTGAATCATTCGTACAGTGTCCATACACTCCTTCCAGTTAAGTAGCCATTCTTTCTTCTCCATAGAAGTATATGTTGACATCAGTGACAAAACATGAATATCAACAACATGATCAATAATAAAACCTGATATCATCCAAAAATCTCCCCCTTTGGCATTGATGAAAAAATATGGGAAAATCCATATGCATCAACCCAAAAGTACTATCTCTTAATACAATCTTCTCAATATCTTCAACACAAATCTCCCCAAAATAGTAGGGATTTTCACACAGATTTCTTCCCCCTTTGGGAGCAATGGCAAAGGGTGCCATAAATCATCTATAGTCTTATATAGTCCTTTTCAAATCTTCATGTCCAATCAGCTAGGTGTAAGATCACCCAAATGTACTTCATAGTGTTCTCCTATGATCACTCCCCCTAAGGAGTAGATCCATACATCAAGTCTAGAGAATGATATAGCTCTGAGATCCACTAGACTGATGCATATCTGCATCATTTTAGTCTTCCCTGGGAGGGGCCATCACCCCAAGCATGCCTCTGAGATATTCAAAAGAATATTTTGGAAAATTTTTAGTAAATATATCTGCTATCTGTTCCTTGGTGCTAATATACTCCATTTTAATCTCTCTATCTGCTACCTTCTCCCTCAAGAAATAATACTTGATGGAAATGTGTTTAGTCTTTGAATGAATTACATGATTCTTTGACATATTCACTATGCTGGTGTTATCAAAATGGATAATCATTGGCTCTTTGAAAATTATTCCAATGTCCTTCAACATTTGTTTCATCCAAACAACTTGTGTACAGTTTATTGCAGCAACAACATACTCTGACTTAGCAGTAGATTGAGAAATATAGTTCTACTTCTTGCTCAACCAAGAAACCAGCTTTTTCCCAAGGAAAAATGCACCACCACTTGTACTCTTCCTGACATCCACATTACCTACCCAATCACCATTATTATAAGCCTTCAATGTAAAATCATCAAATTTTTCATACCATAATCCATATTCTAATGTTCCTTTCAAATATCTGAAAAATTCTTTTCACAGCAGCAAAATGTGTCTCTTTAGGATCTGCCTGATATCTAGCCACAATTCCAACTGCATTGGTAAATCTAGTCTAGTGTATGTTAGATATTGTAGACCTCCAATCATTGATCTGTACTTAGTCTTCCCAACACTTTGAGTTTCATCACTTTTATTCAGTTTGTTCCCTATCACCATGGGTGTACCAACAGGTTTACAATCTTCCATTCCAAATTTCTTCAACGTTTCCTTAAAATACTTGGTCTAAGATATAAAAATGCCATTCTTATTCTAATTAATTTTAAAACCAACAAAAAATTTCATCTCACCAATCATTGACATTTCAAACTCATTCTCCATTTCTTTAGCAAACTTCTTACTCATTTTGTCATTGCCTCCAAAAATGATATCATCAACAAAAACTTCTATAATTAAGATCCCATCTTCAACACTTCTTAAATACAAATTACTGTCTACATTAACTTTTCTAAAACTAAGATGAAGTAGATGTGTATCTATTCTTGCATACCATGTCCTCGGTGCTTGTTTTAGTCCATACAGTGCCTTCTTCAGTGATAGAAGTAACCTTATAGAGTGTGCTTACACAAATGCTTCTAGACTAGACTTTGCTCTTTCTAGTCCACTTAGGATCCTAATATCTCTTTAGGACCTCTCTAGTCTCTAGGAATTGAACCTAAGACCACTCCTATTTCTTTTCTAGGAGTCTCCAATTTTGTGTTTCACTCTAAGGGACAACTATCTCATAGTTTTGTCTCAATGCTCTCAATGGCTTGAAGAATTTCAATGCCCAAATCCTTCATACCAAGTTCTCTCTTGCAAAAAGGGATATGTATAGGCTTGGAATGTTCATTTTGTATCCATTCCACTTAATTACCATAATTCTTCAAACCCAATTTGGTCGAGCTCACAATTTGCCTTCAAAATGTCCTATTAGGCCTAATGGTCCTATTAGCCCTATCCAGAGGGCTTTTCTGGATTAACTCTCAAAAATTACTCACAACCCAAAAATATAATTAGGGTCTAGATACCATTTTGGGAGACCTAAAATATTTCTAAGGTATAAGGTTCCCAACCTGTCTATACATCACTGTCCTAAAGAGTAGGGCTTTTAGGCCTATTTTGGCTCTTTACTAGCAACTCTTTGATTTATCCTCAAAAATCAATCTAGATGGATTGGATAAGCTTTGGGATTGACACTAGAGACCTATGAGACCATAATAACATTGGTAACACACTTGGTTAAGTCCTCCATTATACTCCCTTGTCTTTGCAAATGGATTTATCCCTGCCATGCTCCTAACCAGGTTGTCCTAACTCGCCTAGGTCATGACCTCATAAATAGTAAAACAACTCTCTTGACCTCCTACCTCTATATACACTATGTAAAGTGGATCCCATAATAATTTCATTCAACCCTTTATGTTTTCCACAATTGAATTTCATGGTGGAGCCATGAAAGCAAAATCACCCTGAATCAGACCAGCATACTACCTTGTTTAGGATTATTTTTCTACAGATAACAATCTGAACCAAAAAGAATAACACCCTAAATGAAAATTTCTTAGAACACACCCCTCTAAATGAATCAATAGTTTTATCTTATGATTCAATCCATAAACATTCTCTATAACACCAAATGCTCAAAAAAACACACTAACACAGAATTGTAGTCACTTTCACTATTTAAAATATTGCTTACAAAAACTCATCCCTTGGGAAATGAGTCCAATACATCCTTAATATGCTTCCTAATTTTTTCTAGGCTTGTCTCATTACTTTTCCACTCCTACAATGAGGGGAATCCATAGTTGTCGAGTTGCATGCAACATTTGCAAAAATTGCAAATGTTGTCATGACAACTTTTGAGCAACTTTTGACATCTTTGCATTTATGCCTCCTCCCTATCTTTTAGGGACTCTAACCCCTATATTTCAATGAAAAAACCTCATAAATTCATATAAAAGCATCTTCCCTCCAATGCTATGGTCTAGGACACATTTAGGCTATTTCCCATTTAGACCAAAATTGCCATAAAGAAACCTAACTAAACTAGATTGGATAAGATACTAACTATCTATCCACCTAGTAACACACCTTGCATGACCTTCTAAGGTCCAATTTAAACACACACTCTGAATTTGATAAGGTCATATACAAGACAAAACTTGAGGGCTTTGAGGATTTCCTGGGTGCTCCTGCACCATCCTCCCCTAAACAAAATAATTCAATCCACCCTTGGATTGAGTAAGTTGAGATCCACACCCAACTTCTTAAACTTAGTTTCCTTGATCCATACTACATCTGAATTATATTGTCCTTTCCATTTGATCAAGTGTTCTTTATACTCCTTCTTAATGGTCTTCTTGTAGACTTTAGAATCCAGAATGCTCTCTTCTTGTTTGATTGGTGTAAATGGCAAGTATAGTTTTTCAACCTCTTGTATTACTTCATTCAGACTTTGATCAACATTAGGGATTGGGCCTTTGTACAGTACCAAGTATGCAACATTGAATACTAGTGATAAACCCAAATCCTCTAGAAGTTCCACCTTGTAGGCATTTTCTCCATACTTGTCCAATATGACACATTGACCAATTCTCCTCATCTAAATTTTATGAGGTGTTACTTTCTAAAGTCTTTCCTTATTAATATGAACCATTACTAGATCTCCAATCTTGAATTGGACATCCCTTCTTCTCTCATCCACTTTAGTCTTGATCTTCTCAGTATTCTCAGTGAGAGTCTTCCTGACTGTTTCATGAACCTCTTTCATAGTATATGCAAAATCCTCAGCATATCCACTTCCTTTAGTTCCATCCTTGAGTTCTCTGAGTTCATGAGTACCTCTAGGATGAATGCCATATACAATTTCAAAAGGAATTTTCCCTATGGTTCTATTCACAGTATCATTATAAGCATATTCTTCTTGTGCAATGAGTTGGTCCCATGTCTGACCATACTCTTTTGTTAAGCATCTTAGGAGATTTACAAGGCTCCTATTTACTACCTATGTCTAACCATCTGACTGAGGATGGTAGGCAGATCCAAATGATAAGTTGGTTCCCAACTTCTGCCAAACAGTCTTCCAAAAGTGGCTCATAAACTTGGTGTCTCTATCAGAAACTATACTCAGTGGTAAACCATGAATCCTAACAAATTCCTTGAATAATAAAGAAGCTATTTGATTGGCATCCTTCATTGTCTTACATGGCACAAAGTGATCTGTCTTACTAAATCTATCTACAATCACATAGACAATGTCCATTCCTTGTCTATTCTTGGGAAAACCTACCACAAAGTTCATGCTTAAACATTCCCATGGTCTCATTGGAATGGGTAAGGGTTGATATAGGCCTTCATTTGTAGATGTTCCTTTGGCCTTTTGATAGATAAAACAACCCTAAACATATCTCTTCACATCCAAGTTCATCTTGGGCCAAAAATAGAATCTTTGGACTAACTCTTGAGTTTTATTAACCCCAAAATGGCCACTTAGTGCACCATTTTTTTTTCTTGTATGAGATTCATTCTAATAGACCCCCTAGGGTCACACAGTTTACCCCCTTTAAACAATAGACTAGACTGCAAAGTGTATTCAGAGTATTGACTATGAAAGTGATTTTTGTACTCTTAAAATACCTTGTAGATGTCTAAAAAGTCCTCATCTTCCTCATACATGTCCTTGAAGTTGTTGATTCCCATACTCTACAGTTGAATCTCCTAAATGGTCAATTCTCTTCTACTCAAAGCATCTACAACTTTATTCTGCAACCCTTTCTTGTGTTTTATGTTGAATGTATATGCTTGTAGGTATTCAACCCACTTCATATGCTTATGACTCAATTTGTCTTGTGAGTTCAAGAAACTCAATGCTTGGTTGTCAGAATAGACAATAAACTCCTTTGGCAATAGCTAATGCCTCCATTTCCTCAATGATTGGACAAGAGCATACATCTCTAGGTCATAAGAAGAATATTTATTCTTAGCTTCACTCAAATTCTCTGAATGGAAAGTCATTGGTCTTCCCTCCTAGCTTAAGACTGCTCCAATTGCCACATTGTTGGCATCACATTCCACTGTGAACAAGTTTTTAAAGCTTTGCAACACTAAAATTGGTTGGGTTTCTATCTTCTTTTTCAATAGTTCAAAACCATTATTAGCTTTCTCATTCCAAACAAACTTGGTCTTCATGCCTCCTTTAATTGTTTCTAACATAGGAGCACATATTGCACTAAACTATTTAATAAACTTTCTATAGTATTGTACAAGACCATGAAATCTCCTTACCTCAGTGCTTGTCCCTTGTGTAGGCCATTTGATGATGGCCTCAACTTTGCTTGGATCCATTTTTAAGTTAGCTTGTGATAGTAAAAAACAAAGGTACACCAGTTTTGTCTTGATGAACTCACACTTTTCTAAGTTGACCATCAACTTCTCCTCCTGCAGATTCTTAAAAACCAATTCCAAGTGCTTGAGGTGTTCCTCCCTTGTCTTACTATACATGAGTATATCATATAAGTATACCACTATAAACTTCCCATTGTACTCTTTAAGTACTTCATTCATCAACCTCATGAATGTTGATGTGGCATTTGACAACCCAAATGGCATGACAAGCCATTCATATAGTCCTTCTATGGTTTTGAAGGCTGTTTTCCATTCATCCCCTTCATTTACCCTTATCTGGTGGTAACCAATTTTTAAGTCTATCTTTGTAAAGTATCTAGCCCCTCCTAGTTAGTCCATTAGGTCTTCTATCCTAGGGATAGGGAACCTATACCTAATGGTAATCCTATTGATTTTTCTGGAGTCTATACATAACCTCCAAGTTCCCCCTTTTATGGTGCTAAGACTATGGGTACAGCACAAGGGCTAATGCTCTTTCTTATAAGACCTTGTTCTAAAATTTCTTGAACTTATCTAGCTATCTCTTCATTCTATTGGGGAGTCATTTTATAGGCTGCCTTATTGGGTAGGCTAGCTCCAGGGATTAGGTCTATTTGGTAGCTTACTGACCTCTTAGGTGGTAAGGTGGCTGGTTGTCCATCACTCACTATCCCTTGATACTTTACTAGCATCTCTTGAACTTCTTTGGGTAGCTCTATCTTCTTCTCTGATTTGTCTGCAACTTCCTTTGGCTTCAACACCAATGCAAATCCAACTCCTTCTCCTTCATCTAGAGTATCTAAGAAATCCTTTTCACCCACCATGAGAACATTGGGACTAGTAGACTTCACTTTTGCATCCTCTAATAGTGACTGGATTTTGTATGCCACATTATCTTTCTTGAGAGTGTAGGAGTTTTTCACCCCATTATGCATAGTCATCCGGTCAAATTTCCATGGTCTACCTAGGATCAAGTGACATTTGTCCATAGATAAGACATCACACAATAATTTATCCTTATATCTCTGAATGGAGAATTCCACCCAAGCTTGTTCATTAACTAGGACATGTTGTCCTTTGTTTAGCCAAGTGACCTTATAAGGATTGGTGTGGCGTATCCTTGTCATTTTTAGCATACTGACTGCCTCTTCTGACACTATGTTGTCATTTTATCCTGAATCTATGATGACTCTAAAGACCTTGCCCATCATCTTACACTTTACTCTAAATAGTGCTCTCCTCTGACTGCTTTCTTCCTTCACTGGTTCTTTTATGAGAGTTCTTCTCATCATAAGGTTTTCTCCCTCCTCTGATTCCAATGGTACTTCAAGTTTCTTATTCCCACTTGTCTCTTCATGATCATAGTTCACTCTTTTTTCACCCCCTTGAGAGGTACTTATCTTCTCTAGACACCTATAGGTTGTATGTCCTAACTGATTACAGTGATAACACTTCATGTTGGAAAAATAGTTGCCTCTCCCTTGACTACTGCCTCTTCCTCTATTGTTATAGTTCATCCCTCTACTTGAACTTCCTCTATAGAAGTCTCCTTCATGTTTTTAAGTGAGATTATTCTTTGATTTTCCTTTAGACTCGAAGCTTCTTCCTCCATAACCGCTTCTTTGTCCTCTGGTGTCTCTTCCTCTTCCTCTTCCTCTTTTTCTTGAAGTATTGGAGTCTTTTTTCTTCTTCAACTTATCCTCCACCTTGATAGCAATTTTGTGGCACTTTTGAACTGTATCTAAAGTCAAAATACTCATCTCATCTTGAATGGTCTATTTGAGGCCATTAAGATACCTTGCCACTTTAAATTTCTCATCTTCTGCTATCCTTGATCTCATACAGAGTCTTTGAAACTCTTCAGTGTATGAATTTACATCTAGGTCCTTCTATCTTAGACCTTTCCTTCTCTTGTGAAGTTGGATTTCATAATCCTCAGAGATTTAAGAATCTCTTATTTTTGCTTACATAGCTTTCCATGAAGCAATGGGTCTTTTCCCTTCCTTCTCTCTCTCATCTTGGATGAACATCCACCAAGTGAGAGAAGACCCCCTCAATATTACTTTATCAACCTTCACCTTTTGAGCCTCTGTGATTGCATCACACTAAAAATGGTTCTTTATTCCTTCTATCCAATCAAGGACTACCTATGGTTCCATTTTGCCAATGAAAATGTGAACCCCTTCCAATTATTTACCACTCATAGCCTTTAGGGCTTTCAAAAATGGTTCCTCTTGAAGGAAAGTATCAACTTCATGGAATTCATCTTCAAGAGAAACCTCTTTTCCTTTCCCTTCTATTCTATCCTTCACTTCATCTGCCTTTACATCAACTTCATCCAATTTTTGCTCCAATTGAGCAAGCCTATCTTAGAGTAATCAATTCTCCTCCTCTTGTTCATCCAAATTATTTTCTAATTCACCATTAGTCACCATTTTTTAATCTTCAATGGATTCCTCTAGTGGTAACATTAACCACAAGCCTGATCAAAGAGGCTCTGATACCAATCTGATAGAAGTAACCTTGTAGAGTGTGCTTACACAAATGCTTCTAGATTGGACTTTTCTCTTTCTAGTCCACTAAGGATCCTAATAGCTATTTAGGACCTCTCTAGTCTCTAGGAACTTAACCTAAGACCACTCCTATCTCTTCTCTAGGAGTCTCCAATTTTGCGTTTCACTCTAAGGGACAACTATCTCATAGTTTTGTCTTAATGCTCTCTATGGCTTGAAGAATTTCAATGCCCAAATACTTCATACCAAGTTCTCTCTTGCAAAAAGGGCCATGTATAGGCTTGGAATGTTCATTCTACATGCATTCCATTTCATTCCCATCAGTCTTAAAACCCAATTTGGTCAAGTTCACATTTTGCCTTCAAAATGTCCTATTAGGCCTAATGGTCCTATTAGCCCTATCCAGAGGGTTTTCCTAGATTAACTCTCAAAACTTAGTCACAACCCAAAAATATAATAAGGGATCTAGATACCCTTTTGGGATACCTAAAATATTTCTAAGGTCTAAGGTTCCCAACCTGTCCATACATAATTGTGCTAAAAAGTAGGGCTTTTATGCCTATTTTGGCTCTCTACTAGCAACTCTCTGATTTCTCCTCAAAAATAAATCCAGATGGATTGGATAATATTTGGGATTGAAAATAGGGACCTATGAAACCATAATAACACTAGGAAGACACATATTTAAGTCATCCATTACACTCCCTTGTCTCTGCAAATGGATTTATCCCTGTCATGCTCCTAACCGGGCTGTCCTAACTCACCTAGGGCATGACCTCATAAATATTAAAACAACTCTCATGACCTCCTACCTCTATATAAACTATGTAAAGTGGCTCCCCTAAGATTTTAATTCAACCCTATATGCTTTCCATGGTTGAATTTCATTGGGGAGCCATGAAATCATAGTCACCCTGAATCAGACCAGCAAACTACCTAGTTTAGGATTATTTTTCTACAGATAAAAAAATAACTCAAAAAGACTAAAAACCTAAATTAAAAGTTCTTATAACACACCCCTCTACATGAATCAATATTTGGATCTTATGATTCAACCCATAAACATGCTTTGTAACACCAAATGCACAAAAAACACACTAACACAGAATTGCAGTCACTTTCACTATTCAAAAACTTGCTTACAAAAACTCATCCCTCATGAAATGAGTCCAATAAATAATTAAGATGCTTCCTCCTTTTTTCTAAGCTTGTCTCATTACTTTCCCACTCCTACAATGAGGGGAATCCAAAGTTCTCAAGTTGCATGCAACATTTGCAAAAATTGCAAATGTTGTCATGACAACTTTTGAGCAACTTTTGGCATCTTTGCATTTATGCCTCCTCCCTATCTTTTAGGGCCTCTAACCCATATATGTTGATGAAAAAACCTCATAAATTCCTATAAAATCATCTTCCCTCTATTCTAGGGTGTAGGACACATTTAGGCCATATTTCCCATTTAGACCAAAATTGCCATAAAGAAACCTAACTAAAATAGATTGGATAAGATACTAACTATCTATCCACCTAGTAACACACCTTGCATGACATTCTAAGGTCCAATTTAAACACACACTCTGACTTGGATAAGGTCAATTAAAAGACAAAAATTGAGGGCTTTGAGGATTTCCAAGGTGCTCCTACACCATTCAGTCTGCAAACCATGTTTTCATCATCTGTCAAAGGAAAACCATCAGGTTGCTCAATGTACACTTCTTCTTCTAGATCACCATTCAAGAATGTTGACTTCACATCCATCTGATACACTCTAAATTCTTTATGTGCAAGATAAGCAAGGAATAGTCTCACAACTTCCAATTTAACAAGTGCAAATGTTTCTTCATAGTCTATGCCTTCTTGTTGTGAGTAGCCTTTACATACTAGTCTAGCCTTGTTTCTTACCACTGTACCTTCCTCATCCATCTTGTTTCTGAAAACCCACTTAGTGCCAATCACATTTTTGTTCTTAGGTCTTGGAACCAATTCCCAAGTGTTGTTTTTCTTTATCTGGTCTAGTTCTTGTTCCATGTCTTTAATCCAAGATTCATCTCTACATGCTTCATCAGTAATCTTTGGTTCAACTTGAGAAATCAAATAGATCTCATCTCTAAATCTAGAACTAGTCAGCATGCATTTTCTTGCATCACCAATAATTTGATCTTTACGATGGTTTATCTTGACATACCTTGGCGTCTTCAATGTCTTAGTAGCTTCGGCCTATTCTTATTCTTCAATCTTATTCTCGATCACCAGGGGTCCTTCAGGTTTAGTAGAAACTTCTCTTGTTTCTGTTATCTGACCACAATCATATATTCTTTCCTGAATTTCAAACTTTTCATCTATCCATACATTGGCACTTTCAATCAATTTCCTCAATCTCAGATTGAAACATTTATATGCTTTACTTTTAGTGGAATAACCAAGAAAGATTCCTTCATCACTTCTACCATTAAACTTGCCTATCTCATCATCTCTCTTGATATAACATTTACTACCAAATATTCTGAAATATTTCACAATAGGTGTATGATCAAACCATAATTCATAGGGATTTTTATTTGTACCTTCTCTGATATGAATTATGTTTAATGTGTACACAACAGTGCCAACTTCTTCTCTCCAATGAACATGTGACACATTTCCTTCCAACAACATAGTCCTTGCAGCATCTAATATGGTTATGTTTCTTTGCTCTGCTGTCCCATTCTGTTGTGGAGTTATAGTGGCTGAAGTCTATCTATGTATTCCATTTTCTTCACAGTATGTATTAAATAGCTCTTATGTAAACTCTCCTCCTCTGTTTGATCTCAAACACTTCATCTTTAAACCATATTCATTCTCACCTTTCTCTTTGAATAACTTGAACTTGTCAAATGCTTCAGATTTCTCTATCAAATATGTAACCCACATCATTCTATAAAAGTCACCAACAAAAAGTATAAAATACCTTTCACCATAGTATGATCTTGTTCTTGTATGACCAAACAGATCTCTATGCACCAAATCCAACTTCCCTTTTGCTGAATAAGCTTTGCTCTTGAAAGTGCTTCTAGTCTGTTTCCCCATAACACATTCTCTACACATAGTGTTAGATGGCTTTACAATTTTAGGTAGATCTCTTACTACTTTTGTCATACTTTCGTTCACAATGTTATCAAAATCAACATGACAAGATCTTCTGTGCCATAACCAACTATCATAAACCTTTGTAATAAAACAAGAAGCTTCAGATGTGTTCAATTCAAATACATTACCTCTAGATTTAGTACCAGATGCTATCAATTCTCCTTTTTTACTCTTGATAGAACATTTTCCATTGATGAAGTTCAGTTGATAACCCTTATCCACTAGCTATCCAACACTCAACAAATTGTACTTAAGTCCATCAAGAAGTAATATATTTTCATTGTTAGTCTTTCCATCCAAAGAAATAGATCCAATTCCAATAATAAGTTTAGGAGTATTGTCACCAAATCTAACAACACCACCATCATGTCTTTTCAAACTCACAAACTTATTTTTGTCTTCAATCATATGATGTGAACAACCACTGTCTATGACCAATTCAGATTTCTTTTCAACTCAGGATACTAATACTTTTTCTTCATGCATAGGTTCATCCTCCTTAAAAGAAATAAATCCAATTTCATCATAGTCACCATCTTCATCATTAGATATACCCTCACTACAATAATAACATTCCTTGTCCTTTGAGAACTTAGACTTGAAAAACTTAGGTTTATGCTTTGGAATTCTTGTAGGACATCTAGATGCAGAATGACCAATCTTGTTACATGAAAAACATTTCAAAGGTAATTTTCCCTCAAACTTACCCTTACCTCTCTTTTCTCTTCTAGAAATCAGTGCTACAACTTCATCTAGCTTCCTTTCTTCTTCCTGTATTTATTCCCATTCATTAGCATAGGATCCAAGTTCTTCTCTTAGGTCACTATGGCTTGTGCTTGCATTTCTAGGTAAGATTATTTTTCTTTTGTGCACAGTTTCTTTGAAGGTTGACTCAACCTTAGGTAAAGTGTCTCCCGATTCTGCAGATTCAAATGCAGTTATCTTGCCAATCAAAATCTCTCTAGTGAAGTTTGGTGTCAAAGGTATGATCTCCTCTATAGCCTGAACCTTGGTTCTATATGGAGGTGTCAAAGATCTGAGTATCTTTGCAATCACTTCTTCCTCATTGTAAGTTCCTCCAGAGTTCCTAATACCATTAACCACTTTAGTAATTCTCTATCCATATGCTCTGATGTTCTCATCTTCTCTCATCTTCAGTGATTCCATCTTTGTCTTCCAGTTCTGTAACTTTTCTTGCTTTTTAAACTTGTCTCCAACATATAGTGCTTCCAGTCTTGTCCAAATTTCATGTGTAGAGTCCAAGTCCTTTACTTCAGTAAATTCTCCTTCCAATAGTGCAATGATCAAGGATTACCTTGAAACTATATTGCATGAAAATAGCTTCTTTTCATCTTCAATGGCTTTCTCTAATTCATCCCCAGTTGCTACCTTTACTTTCTTCTTTGTTATCATCCAGTAATCAATTCCCAAACATAGCAAGTGTGTTCTCATCTTGTTCTGCCAACTGTCAAAGTTTTCTAAATCAAACTTTGGAATATCCTTCCTGTAGTAAGTCATCTTCAGGATTTCCTCAAGCTATTAATTTTTATTTCTGAGGACCAATATCTTTGATACCAATTGTTAGGGATAGCAGTCCACAAGAGAACTGAGAGGGGGGGGGGTGAATCAGTTGTAATATAGATTATTAAATTTTAAACTTTATAAACCAAATCTACAAATGTAAACGATAACACAATAAATGCCAACACCATAACACAATATTTGTTGTCAAGGAGACCCTATTAAAGGTAAAACCCCGATGAGAATTAACACCCACAAATAATGTACATAGAGTATAGTATCCCTATTAAAAGATATTAGCCCTATTAGGAGCTTGTTACAACATTACAATACACAGTCCCTGTTAGGAGACAGACCCTGTTAGGAGTCAATAAAATAGTAGGCTCATTGTCAAGGCACACTTCCCAAAGAAGGTTAAAGCCACCCTCAAGGATTTACAATCTGAATCAAGTGTATAAATAAAATACACATTCCAGTGAACTGTAATATAGCAACTATCTTTTCTTGGTCAGTTCCAATGAAGTATCAACTCTGCTTTGTATCCAGCAGTCAACAAGCTTTGCAGCTTCCACACATCTCTTTTATTTTTCCTCTATCACACTTCTCCACAAGAAATTATCATTCATATATACCCTCTTACAGAAATTAATTAGGTTGGCCAGTTAAGCTTTCGTAATACATAATTAACTAGGTCAGCCAATTAAGGCTTTCCATCATACAAATAATTACATAACCCCTTTCTAAGATACACATGGTATCTATAACAAGCATACATCATTTACAATCCATCACATATACTTAGAGATCTGTAATTCATGCTCACAATTAATTTCACACGCTACATGTCTAAAGTCGGCCAGGAAATAGGTCCTCTCCAAAATACACACCATAGCTAACGTCATTCATATCCAAATAACAATCAAACTTAACCCATTACTCTACCATATGTTAGATGTCCATCAGTAAGCTCGCAAGTTCTAAAATATCTTCGCCAGAAAGATATACCTGAAACACAGAAACCTTCTTTGTCCAGAATCACAGTTACAGTCTAGAAAACCAGTCTTCACCAAATCAACTTTAACATCCACACTATGTAACATAATCCAAGTAACTTTAGGAATAAGGTCAACACACATCCTTCTGCATAAATCCAACTTTTATCATTCGGAATCATCTGTACAGTGTCTGTACACTCCTTCCAGTTAAGTAGCCAGTCTTTCTTCTCCATAGAAGTATATGTTGACATTAGTGACAAAACATGAATATCAACAGCATGATCAGTAATCAAAACTGATATCATCCAACAGTTAATGTTACCCTTTTTCTTCAAAATATCCTTATGAGTAAGATGATCTTTAGGAGAGGGAAAAACATAATGCATTAAGGCCTCTATTGGGATGAAGGAACACTGAGAAGGGGGTGAATCGGTGTTCTATAAAATTTAGCTTAGTAAAACTAATTCTTATATCACTTAATTCATACAAAATAGAATAACATGCAAGAAAATTTTTTTTAAAAAAATTAAAATGAAAACCTTGTTAGGGGAAAAAAATGGTGGGGATGACACCCACGATTCAATACTCTACAGAAAATATTGTCTTACAATACATGGAATGCACTTGCATTCAGGGTCACTACCTAGAGCTCACTACTCATTTACAAATAGGGCTACAACCATTTACAAGAAGGCTCACTACCTTACTATATCACTACAATGATCAAAAATATTTTGAACTTCTGTAGTAGCATCAACTATCCCTAATTACATTTCCATATATGCACACAAATCTGATCTGATACACTTTTTTGTCTAACTTCCCTATTCTTTGTTCTTCGCTAATCATATTATCATATTGCATTTTCCTGCATCAAATCTACATGTAGGTAACTTGCACAATTCACACACACATCAACTATCATCTAGCTCCATTTTAAAAACCCTAATCTATTGATTATACAGGTTCGCGACTACATATTTGATCTCCCATGTCAGTTACCAAAAACATCATAGGGAAATGTAAAATATTTTGACCAAGTTGGCCAAATCCTTGATTTGAATTAATTTCCCAACAAAATTATTTTAATCATGCAGATAACTAAGTCGTCTTTACCAATTTATTATAAAATTTAGTGCCAAAATAAAATTACCACGTACACGTAAAGATCTTCCTTCATGTCAGTCTGTCAGACTGTAAAACACAAAATATCATTGTTCAGATCTCTGAAACACTTACCCAATCATGTCACCATACCTCAAAAATATGGAAATAGAATATGTACACCGATACAATGCTTCCCTTAGATGCGCAGCAAAAATATTTAACCTGGAAAGGAACACAAGACGTTTTACTGTAAACTACTAATACATTGATCTTCATTCATGTACTTGGCTAAATTTGTTCCTGACTTCTGGTCTGATCTCCTAATGAGTTATGCACATAAAGTTAGGATATAAACATAATCTTGTTTCCATAAATGAAAACACTGATCCATATTTTTAGTGTCTCTTTCCATATTCCCAACAATCTCCCCCTTTTACATTGATGGCAACACTTAGTGAAAAATTGACTAAGTGTTAAAAACTGCACTACATCAAAATATTCTACCATAACTCCCCATGAGTTGTTATTTCGTCATCATCTTGTCCATATTTTTCACTTTCCTGCACTCCCCCTTTGACATCAACAGAAAAGGGTTCCAAGAATATCCTATACTCCCCCTTAGACTAGGCACACCAAAACTTATATAGATATGTACATGCAAAAATAGGCTGACTTACATCAAATTGAATATATCTACACATATTGTCTTAGGAGTTATAGATCCTTGTCCCAACATTTCTTGAGGCTACTCAATACTTATATGTGTTCATTGAGTAAATATATATTTTATTTTTCCAATGTTAAGTTGACTAGGGTTGAAGAGGATATTGCTTCCTGTGCCTCGTTTACTGCAATGAAAAAGGTTTGAAGTTTAGGAGCAATTATACTCCTAAGTTCTCCAACTCAGGAAATGACTCTTTCCTTTTCTTTATCCAAGCCTTTAATATTATCAATAAATGAAATTTATTTTCCTTCCAGGTCTTATGTGGAAGAACTTAAGGGATCAAATGTTTGAGCATAATGCTCCAATTTCTACTCACATTCCTTTATCTTCCTCACAATTCCTTCAATAAACTTACAATTAGATAAATATGAGTTATATGTACTCCCAGATTTAGTCAAAGCATCATGAATGCTCTTAATGTGAGTATATAGCACTACCTTTTCATATGCTATCCTACCCTTTAGTTAATTAAATCTTTTATCATCAAAATTTGTTCTCATCTTTTCCTTAGCCAGACCTTTCAAGGGACTCAAATTGAGTACCTACCACAACCATTAATCTCTTTATATTGTTAGAAAAAATGTCAGCTTCATCCTTCACATAGTATGGTATCATCTTCTTAAGAATTTTGGATTCCTTCTCCAATAAAGTATTATCTTCTATGTGTGTCTTGAGAATTTCCTCTCTTGCTTGTGCTTCTGAAAATTGTGCAAATTTTAGCTTTTGTGGGGGTGAGAGGGTGGAAAATTCAAATGTCCCTTGTGTCAGTTGAGGAACAAACTCCAAGCTATCATTTTCCATGGACTCATTCACTGTCATGGCAGTGTCTCTTTCCTTGCCTTTATTTCTCAACACTTTGTCTAGTACATCTTTTCTATCTTCTTCCTCCTTGAGCTCTTCTATAGAAATTTGTACCAACTGATCTAGATGTCGATCATCCTTTATATGTTCTATCTTTTTTTCCTCTACATTCTTCCCTATCTCAGTCTTAGTTCCTTTCTCTTCCTCTTTTCCTTTCTTTTCCTCTTTCTCTTTTTGTATCATTCTCTTTCTTTGTCTCATTGTCTAAAGTTACTAGTTCCTTCTCTACCACTGGAACTTATTTTTCAACTTGTTTTATCCTTGCCTCAGGTATTTCCATATAAATCACATCAATTGGTTCTAGTTTTAGAACATTAGATACATTAACTGTAACATCAACATCAGATAAACCAAGTGGTCTCTGAGAAGTACTTGCTACTTGTGTCACAAGTATAATTTCATGTGTGTTCTTCATAAGATAATCTTGCATTATCCTCTATGTCTCATCATAAATATCCTTTAACTTTCCCACCACAAATTTTTTTATTTTTTGTTTTCTTTTGACCAGACATATATCCATCAATACCTTTTATTTTTTGTTCCTTAATTACTTTTTTATTTCATCATGTGCTATGACCAGACATATATCCATCAATACATTTTCCCTGATCCTCTTATCTTCAATTATTTCATATGCTTTTGTTGCATCAAGAACATCATATAGACTTTTAGGAAATATGGATGCAATCTCTATAAGAGATTTCTTGAATCTATGTAGATATATAATTAATGCCTCTTCAATTACTTTCTTCTTTTCATCATCAAACTTTTCAAAGAATTTAGCCACCGGTCTCAAATCTACATGAGATGTAATACTCTTAACTACATCATTTAATGACATACCAAGTTCATCAGATTCAAATTGGGTGGTCTTAATTACTTTCTCTTCTCCTCCACCAAACCATTTAGGTTTGGGGTTTGTTGATGTAGTTGTCTTCCTTTTCTTCTTTAACTTCTTCACCTCAGTATCAGATTTTGTTTCTTCATCATCTTTGATGATGAATTTTTATTCCTACTTCTTCATCTCTTCTAATTTCTTCTTCTCCTTAGTATTATTCTCCTCAGTATTCTTCTCATTCTCTGATTACTTCTTATTTTCCTCTATTTTTTTACTTCCTCTAGCTTATTTATCTTTGTCTCTCTAACAGATGGAGACACCTGTGTTTTCTTCAATGCAACATTTTGTATCTTGCTACCCAGAGAAAGTGTGGGTGTAGAGCTAGATTCTCCAACCTCAATAGGTACCTCATCATTTCTAGCTTTCATAATCCTTTTAATATAAAAATCTAAAAAATCCTTGGCATTTTCTACTTTCCTTCTCATATTTTTCTCAATTTTAGGTGCCTTTAACTCATTATGTACTCTCAAACCTTTCTCATTATAAGTGCCAAACCTTTCTTTAGTTGGATTAATCAGTTTACTCATTAGATCCTTGGCATACAAATCTAGTACATTTTCATCTACTTCATAACCCATAGGAATTACTCATGTGGTTATGGGTTCTACTGCCTCCATCATACATGTATATGTGTTAACCATAAAATAGATGGTTTTCTCATATGTTTCCACTATGGACTTATGGATTTTTTCCATTTCATGCATTTACTTCTAAGATGCCTTGAAATATCCCCATATGGATATTTTCCTCATCTCACTAGTCATTCCATACACCATTTTTTTATTTGCATGGCTATCGGACCAAATTCTAGGACCGACTCCTAGAAACTCTTTCATAAAGTAGAAAAATATACATAATGTGATATTCTGAAACATGAAAATGTTATGTTTTTCCTTCTTGATCTTTTTTATATTTTCAATCATGGATGAAAACTTAACATCATAATAAATGATATTGTTGATTATCATACCTCTATTGTTAGACATGGCTCCAATAGCATCATGTATTGTATTATTCTTCACAATTTCCAGCCCAGGTATCTCGTTAGATGCCCATAATCTAATAATATCTTGAATCACCTCCTTTGTGATCTTCATTGGTTGATAAAGCCATATAAACTCTCCATAAATCCTAATGATGATATATTGTATCCAATCCTCTTCAATTTATGGGAAATGTGTGAACTAAGCAATTTTGTTCTCCTCTAGGGCTTGGAATTCTTTCTTCAGTTCTCAATTTTCTCCCAAGAGTTTTGTGTTGTACAATTCCTTCATGTTATGTGTGCCAAGATCCTTCAAGTTTGCATGGATGTAATACCTAACCCCCTCAACATTCAGAATTCCATATGGAACATCAAAGAGTGCACCCTTTTGATCCACTTTGATAGATTTGTATGGATGCTTCTAAAATTTGGGTCATGGCCTCTCAATAACGTCAACAATAATTGGGGTATTCATCTTCACAAATTGAATTTTGATTTTCACTGAGAAATACCTTTTCACTGATGTGAGAGTTTTGCACACAAATCACCTTGTAAAATCACTTACTTTGCCTTAATTTTGATGGAATTTTCCTTCACATATCTTCCATGCTTGTTCTCTTGATTTCAATGTGACAAATAATACCCACAACTTGCCTTGTGTTTACCCTTTACCTAATTTATAGGTGCAATAAATTATTTGTGCCCTAATGACTTCAAAACAACTTCTTCATTGTCTTTGTTCACAAAAATTTCCCATCCATCTTCCAATATTTTCATCTGCATCTGGTAAAGGCTCCAAAACCTCTGTACTGGTTTACTATAACTTCTCCATGCCTAAAAATTTCAGCCATCAACACATTCAGGGGGTTCATTGTGTTAGTATTGTGTTGGGAGATTGTTGGTATTGTGATGGATATTGAGGTGAAGTCATAAGGAGTCACCAATTTTTGTTGTCATTGATGGAAACTAAGTTGGAAACTAAGATAGTACATTGTAACTAAGCCAATACAGTCATGAAATAATACAAGTGAAGTGAAGATAAAATGAGTAAGAAGGTAATAATAAAAATTGGCTAAGTCCAGAAGATTAGTAGACAATGAAAACATGACTTTGGTGGCAATCATGGTAGAAGTGAAATTATGAGGAGAAGTCACAAATACAACATCAACCTATTTATATTTAAATTTGGTTCCAACCACAATTCATTTTGTTGAGAGGTGAAAGAGTTCTTATTTTCACAAACATTAAGACAGGTAGAACACTTGTGTTCTTGGGTACCAGTTGGTAGATAACAGATCCGTGAGTGGTAAAGTATGTGTGATCATTTCTAATGATATGATGACATGGAATAAAGGTTATACATTCAATTTTTTGATATTTATTATATTGATGCAAATATTTAAGTCAGATTTGAGATGTTGCATTGTAGAAGTCAAAACATGTTTGACTACTTTGGAGATATAACTTTTAGATCTTATCTTGACCTAATGAGGTCATGATATATAATTTTATTCATCGATATTATCATTTTGACATGTGGTTCTTTCATGGGAAATTAATTTTAAGATCATTATTATGTCGATGGAAGTTATTTATATATAGGGAACTGGTCATATTGAAAAAGAGAGTAAGTTAGAAGAGTTGTTGTGGGTGATGCAATTAGGGTTTTGCGATTTCAATTTGAGGTTGCGATTAGAAAGTTGATAGACAGAGAAAAGAGAGAAGCTATAGAGTACAAAGAACATATTGGATCTCAAAAGCAATCATTGCTACATCCAGATCACTAATTTTGTTGTTTCCTAATATTTGCAGCAAGAAAAGTCCCTTAGCTGGGTGAACTCTAACAGGTTCTTTCTATAAATCCTTTAACAAGGTAACTTATTTATTGAGGTTTGAAATCCTCTAGCGAGGTAGATCATAGTTGATCTAATTATACTCCTAAGAGTGTACTAGTCACTCCTAACAAGGTGAACCCTCAGAAAGGGTATATGTAGTTTCTAATAGGGAAAACTCATTTACTACAGTGTTGGACTTGTGGGTGTCACCCCACCATGGTTTTTTCCCTCTTACAAGGGTTTCCATGAGAAAATATGTGTCATGTGTGATGAATTTGTGGATTCTTCATATTAATTTATTTTATGTATTTTCATCATTTATATGCTTTATAGTTTGGAAAGTAATTCAGCAGCTATTTATATCAATGGCTGAATTAGTTTACTATCTATTTATATTGATTCACCCCCCTCTCAATATGTATTAATTCCAACAATTGGTATTAGAGAATAGGTCCTTTCTATCATAATACTAACAGCTTGGGGAAAATATCAACTATCATGGAGGGTTATAGGTATGAGATGAAACTTTAGAATGCAAACAAGATTATCATTGAGCTATAGGAAACATTGAAGAAGTCACTTGCCAAAATGAGAGAACTCGCTGAGAAATAGAGTGAAAGCCAAGACTACATAGAACAACTCTTTGAAGGAAGTACATCTAGAGAATATGAGGAGGAAATTGCAGATCCGTTGATTAAGAACAAGGGTCTCAAAGAAAATTTGGCTAATCTAAAATGAGAGCTTGAAAGTAATTATATTAGGATGTGTGAAGTCCTTGAGGAAAAAGGAAAAGATGTAGATACAAAGAAGACTATTGAAGCTACCAATAAAATAGTTGGTGATGCCCTAAAGGCAAAATATAGAGAGCTTATTAACTTAAGACAGAAATTTTCTTTATATCAGAATCAAATAGAGGATACTAATGTAGAGAACCTACAAGTAATAGCTAAGAATGAAAGGCTTATAGAGATGAAAGATACATTAAAGAAGGAACTGAAAACTGAGAAAGAAGAAAATAAAAAGTTGAAGCAATACAATGAAAGCTCACAAAAGCTTGATGAACAATTGAAGAGCCAAAGAAGACACAGACACAACTGGTCTATAATGTACAAGATAAGGAACATTTTAAATTGGTGAGTCCTATAAATTTGAACCTGAGGAGAGATAGAAAGATCAGAAGGGAAATGCAATCAAATCGGGTAAGAAACCTAACAAACCTCCTTGTTATAACTATGGAAAGATTGGTAATAATGCAAATGTGTGTAGGATAAAACCAATGAATAAACTTCACTCTTTCAATGGTTATTGATATAATTGTCACATGTATGGTCATACTGCATATGAGTGTAGATCTCGGTCTAGTAGTAGATACAATGGTGGTAAATTTGGTGGATATTGTTTTTCATGCAAAAAATATGGACACAAAGATGGATATTGCAGGTCAAGAATGTATACACCTAGGTCACCTGCCATACCAGTTAATATTGTTAGAAGGGAAAGACAATTCAACACTACATGTTCAGTATGTGGTAACTATGACCACCTAGTAGTAAATCGCAGAATGAAAACTATGAGAGGTAATGCTAGTCCTTGGAAGTCAATCGATATGAGATGTTTTTTCTGTCATAAGATAGGTCAACTAGATAGAGACTGTTAGTTTAGGAAACAATTTCCTATTTGGTCAGAAGATAAGAAAGGAAGTCATATTACTAATGTTGATGAAGTCAAAAGTGATATGAAGAAGACATGGGTAAAGAAAGGTGAACTGAATTCTTCTAAGTTCACAGGGAACTCCACAAGTTCAGGAAGTGTGGAGGTTCCATCGGTGAACTAAGCATATTATTTTCTTAGGGGGAGCACTTAAAGACAAGTCCATTACAAATCCCATAGATTCAAGAGAAGTAAAGATCTATATGCACATTATGGTGTAAGTTTCTATGTTTTTTTTTTATGATTATGTGTAGACGACGCTAAGAGTTTGTTGTTGATATCTATTTGATAACGGTTATTATTGTTGGTTGAGTACCAACTAATGGATACATGTTAACTACTGACTTGACGATATTCCTATCCTTGAAGTATGCAATGTCTATTTCTCTAATATTATAAAATAAAAGTAACTTCATTTCATACCTTTACCTTCATTTGAGAATTCAAGAGCTATCTTGAGCTATTATGTCCAAGTAAAAGTATGAAGCTCTGTTGCACTTGAGGGCCATTCTTATAGTTTCAGCCAAAATATTTTTTCCGTACATATGTGGTACAAATGTGGTGCCATGTGGCATCGATGTGGCAAATGAGTTTCGGCTGAAACTGGTTCGGCCGGACTAGTTTCAGTTGAAAATTCATGAGTAAATATAAGCCAACTATGTTCTATCGATGAAGAATTGGCACATATTTATATTGGGGGGTTCGGCCAGACCTAGTTCAGCTGAACCAGGTCTGGCCGAACTAGTTTCGGCCGAAACTATCTATGTGGCATCCTATGTTACAGCCAAATAGGCAAAAATTTCAAAATTACAGAAATTCTCACTTAGACAATTGATTTCTTCATCAAAACTCAACCATTTTTAAAATATAAATATACCCTTTTGTAGAGCTCGGAGTCTAGATTACAGTCATATAATTTTTATTGTGTTTTGATTACATATAATATATTAGAATTTGAAAAAACTCCAAGTAGGTATTTTAACATTGAAGAACACGCTCGTTCAAAAAAATTAAAAAAATAGCAAATCATGTCGGAAAAATTTACAACTTATATTTAACACTAGAGGAGAGAGTCCTCTTCAAGAATATGTAATTTTTTTTTTAATTTGGTTTAGATTTGCTAGGGAAAATGTGGAGGGAGAAAAAAAATGTTAATTTCGGGTAACTCCGACTTTGAATAGCTATAACAGACAAAATATATACCGAAAACCAATCTTTCTTTTTCTATGCACTAGTTGTACATGTCATCTAAAACATATTCTAAAATCAAAGGAAAAAATATTATTTGCATATATTTAGTTGGAGGGAACTAGACGCTACATTTTCAGAATTTTTTGCGCAATTAAAAGATGGACTTCAAAAATTAAAAAACTAGGTCAATGCTTATTCAAAAAAAATTTAAACAATTATAGGCATAAACTAAATCCAATTTTACACATTTCATTAGTTTACATCATTTTCAAATTCTAAACACAAATTCCACTTTTATGTCATTAAAGTTTAACAGTTTTGCATGTTGTGGTCCTCTTCCTATGTAAAAGTGTGATACAGGTTTGTACTTTTACCCGTACAACATTTACTTTTGTGATTGAGATTTCAAGAAAATTTGATATTGAGTTTTCATGAAACTCTAACCGGTGTATTGAAAGTTTTCAATTTAGTCTATTGTTAGATTTGTGTGCTATTGTAGTTGATCATAATGGAAAAGAACATTGATACACCAGTTTTGGTTAATATCTCTAAGGAGCCTCAACCCGTATTCAAACTGCATCCAAGAAAAGTGGTCGAGATTGATATTTTTGGTTCCCTATCGACTATCCCTTAGGGAGTGATGTTGATTGAAGATGTTTGGTCCTATATCCATTGCATAATTGAAGAATTGGGAGTTGAATCAATCAAGGAAGAATACAAGGGTATGTGCCTCAATGCAGTATTGAAAGATGAGCATAAACATCTACAAGAGAAGGGTTTGAATTATGTAGTGGGCAATCTCACTGAATTTTGTCCTGATTAGATTCGTTATGTGATAAGAAGAGTGCATGATCAGTTCATATAGCTTGATAGAATGTACATTGAGAACAGTGGAAACTCATTTGGTCATTGAACTAACCAAATCCAAAAAAGATGAAAAAGAAATTACAATTGATCATATTGAAGACAAGGAAGTTAATTTTGCATCCATGGTGATAGTTTATAGATTTTACTAGTCTATTTGAGTTAACAGTGTTCCTGGTGGTGCTATTCATGGTGCCTATCAGATTGTTAAAGATGATTCAGTATATGATCTATATGAGATGTTCAGAAGTTAGTTCTTTACAAACATGGAAAGGAAAAAGAGAGATAAGAGACAATCATTAAATTATGTGCCCTACTAGTATTAATGTTTTTCTATGTTAAAAAATTCTTCCTTAGTAGAGGTAATGTTACATGGTCAAAGGAAAAATTGGTAATTAATTAGATAAGTGAATTCATAAAGGAATTAGGTAATAACTTCAATAATGTAATGTGGGTTTATTTCAAATATTTCCAATCTAATATGCATAAAAGAGAAAGGATTATAGCTAGTATTTTAGAAAAGTACAACAATGATATTTGTTTTCTAGTAGATACTGATTCATGTATTCTGCAAGTTGTGGAACCTAGGACATATTGGATTTGTCCTATGGGTTATCAAGTTTAGGGTGATTTAGTAACTTTACATTTTATGAGTTGTTTTTAAAACCCTTAGACAAATAAGCGTAGAGATTTGGAACCCATTATGAACCATTTACCAAAATTCAAAAGGAATTGAAGAAAGTGGTCATTGAAAGGAAAACAAGGAGAATAGTATCTAACCTAGAGAATAAGTTTGGAAGTAGTGATGCAGGAACATCTTTCACTGCTGCAACTAAAACTGAAGCTAAGGTAAAGAGAAAATAGATAAAACTAACTGCTAGTGAATTTAATTCTAAAGTGGAATCATCAAGGAAGAAAATTCAAATAATTTCTACTCCAAATAAAAATTACAAGAGAAAGAGAAAATCCACAGAGGTAAAGGATGTCCAAAAGGAAACTGGTGAGGATGCAGGAGAAATGATAGAATCAGATAAGGATGCCTCTGAACTGAACAAGAGTGGTGAGACAAAGAAGGTCCCTTCTATTGATGATATTGTAAAAATTATTGTGGAAAATGGTAGACTTTCTATTGTTGGAAGAAGATAAAATTTTGGGAGTGATGAAGACAAGAAGTTAGAAGATGTAATTCTATATCATTTTCACAAATTTTTTAGAACACCTTTAGAGATCTATTCTTGCATTTATGATGTGCTATATCAGTTGATTGATGCTAGATGGAGTGTTTAATTACAATTAGACAGAGAGATTATGGAAAGAGCACTAATCCAAGTGCAACCTAAACTGTGTGATAAAGATGCTAAGATAATGATTAATGCTCACAAGAATAAATTAAAAATTAAGAGACGAGCAGCTAGAATTCTAATTGATGACACACAAGGTGTACATAATGAAACTGTTGAGACATGGAAGAAGCCACTATAGATAAAGGAGGTAGAAGCACAAGAAGAACACGTTCAAGAAGAATTCAATGAACCTATGCAGGGAGATGATACATTTTCTGTAGATCATCTAATTGGGGATGTTGTTCTTGATGTCCCTAACTTGGTGAAGAACATTGGAACAAAAAATGTCAGTCTATCACAAATAGGTGGTGATGAGATTGAAATTGTAGACATAATAGGCAAAGAGGATTTATCCTCACCATCACATATGGAACATACGAAGGAAATTATTTCTGAGAAGAGGAGAAAGAAGTAGATAGTAAGCACAAGGAGACTCAAAAAAATATTGAAGTAGAAATTTGGGACTAAAATAAAATAAAGTCTTAGAGAGACAAGTGTAAGGAAGAGATAGAAACTGATGATTGTTGTAAAAGAGTAATTTTATGAAGAAGAATCATAGACCACACTGGTCGATATAAAAAAATTCAAACCTAAGATATTGATGAGATTTTTAGAATAATTGGGGACAAAGGTTGTAAGAGATAATTTGAGAACAAAGAAGAAGAAGAAGAAATTATTAAGGAAATCTAGAGACATTCTATCTGAGTTATTGCCTGAGGTAGAATATGATGAAGATGATACTCCTATTGACCAAATGGATACTCTTATGAAGGTGGTGCAGGAGCACCTAGGCTAACTCCTAGTTTCTATTTTTTTGTGTCTTGTACTGACCCTAGCCAACTCAGGTTTATTTTATTAGACCTTATAAGGTCTTGTGAGTTTGTACCTAGGTGGATTTGACTAGGATCAATCCACTCTAGTTGTTTTTGCTTTGTTAGTGTTTATTGCTTTAGAAATCCTAAAAGTGGGAATTTGGGTCTAAAAGATTTTAAGGCTTAGGAAAGCTTGGAATTGAGCCCAAAAGGGATGATATGATGTTTCTACATCATCTAGTCTAGGTTGGAGGTCATTAAATTATGTTTTAGGAAAAAATGTAAAAGTTGTCAAAATGTTGTCATGACAACATTTGCAACTTTGCAAAGTTGCATGACAACATTGACAAGATTTGATTCCCTTTGATGTTTGAGGATGGGTATTTATTTTAACCACCTAAAAACATGGGGAAGGAATAAAATACCATGAGGAGACCCATTTCTCGAGGTTATCTGATCTAGAGAAGATTTTGAATTTGAAAGAAGTTACTCTATTTACTATTTTTGTTCACAATCGTCTACTTTTGTTAGCTAGTGTTCTTGAATGGATTGAACCACTCAATATTGTGGTGGATTATTATAGTTAGTATAGATATAGTAAATTTTTGTTTGGTTTGAATTTTCTAGGTTTTCAATAGATTAGCTTTGTAAATTCATTTCTTGTTTAGCAGTTTGTTGGTATTGATAGAGAAGTTTTGTGAAAAATGGCTCCCCCATAGATTTCCACCGTGAATTTCATCACAGAAATTAGGGATATGTTAGGGGAGACCTTATATTTTGTATTTATGGAGGGAGGATCTTAGAGAAGTATTTTAACTAATTTTAATGGCAAGCCCTAGGCGAGTCCACTATATCTGGTTAGGTGTTTACCAAGTAACTAATGGTGTCTGAATGTAGGGTTATGATTGGAAGAATGAAACCAAGCATGATTTTGTAATAATTAAGGTTCTATAGACACCTCCTAATAATATTAGGCCTTTCCCAATCCATTTGGGTACATTTTCAAGTAGAAGTCACTAAACTAAACCAGAATAGCCCAATTAGCCCTATTTGCTCTTAAATCTAAGAATCCACTGTATGGAGACCTTGGAACCCTAAGACCTACAAATTCTCTCATTTCTTGGAAAATGGTACCATAATATAAAAAAAAATTGGGGTTGTTTGGGGATATTTTGATTGAAGTGGGAAAAACTGGTCAATTAGGACTATGAGTATTAGGCCTAAAAGACTAAATTCACTAAGAGTCTTGAAATAATTTCGGAAATTATTCATACCCTATCCAAATTGGATCAATTAAAGCTCAATAAGTTTTCAAAGCATGGATTATACAACCTTAAAACACTTGTTAAGGTAAGGAAACCAAAAAAAACTTGGAGCCTTCCAAGAAAGAGCAAGGAAGTGAAGTGAAAATTAATGATAGTTACCCCCTAGTGAAGCACATTGGTTACCAACTCTTGGAGTGGTATTGAAGAGGTCCTAGACTAGCCAAGTGAGGACTTGAAAGATCCTAGGAGAATGAATAGGGTATTGGGAAAACTAGGAACATTTATATTCCTAGTAGCTTGTGCAAGCACACTTGGGTGATTCTATCAGATTAGTATCAGAGCCAATAAGATTTGGCTTGTAGTGAATGTTTCAACAAGAAGAGTTAGTAGGAGAGTCTACAATGGTGAAAATTGAAGAACTTGAAAAGAAGTTGGATGAGAAAGAAGAAGAGAATAGGCGGCTCAGAGATAGATTGGCATAATTAGAGAAAAACTTGGACCAAGTGGAAGAGAAGACTGATGAAGTCAAGCATAAAGTTGAAGGAAAGAGTAAAAAAATAGCCATAAATGATGAGGTCCCTAAACCAGACCCTATCCTCACCGAAGAACCCTTCTTAAAAGCCTTAAAATCCTTAAGTGGAAATTCATTGGAAGGAATCCCAATATTTAGTGGAAAAATGGAACCATAGCTAGTCCTAGATTAGATTGAAGGACTTGAAAACCACTTTGAGTGTGATGGGATAACAGAAGCCCAAAAGGTAAAAGTGGCAAAGGAAAGACTTAGAGGGTCTGCAATCACTCGGTGGAAATTCATCCAAGATGAGAGGGAGAAAGGAGGAAAGAAACCCATAGCCACTTGGAAAGATATGGTAGCTAAAATAAGAGAGGCATATGTGCCAGAAGATTACGAAATTCAATTGCATAAGAAAAGAAAAATTTTAAGGAAAAAAGAATTGGATGCTCTTACACCGAGGAGTTTCAAAGGTTGTGTATGAGGTCAAGAGTTACAAAAGATGAAAGTGTGAAGGTAGCTAGATACCTCAATGGTCTAAGATGGACTATTCAAGATGAATTGAGTCTACTAACTCCTACCACAGTTCAAAGGTGCCACCAACTTGCAGTTAAGGTGGAAGAAAATTTGAAAAACAAACAAGACACAAGAAATACCAGAGGTAGAGGAAGAGGAAGAGATGGCATAGGCCAAAGAAGTGGATATGGTGATAGAAGTTCAAAATCAAGGACTCACAGAGAGACCAAACTGATTGAACAACAAGAGGGAATATCAAACAGAGGAGGCTTCATAGAGGAAGAGGTTATAACAAAAATTGGATAGGAAGGAACAATATACAAGGAAGAGACTCTTACTTTTCAACCATGAAATGATATCATTGCAGCCAAATGGGAAATCCTACCTATAGGTGTCCAAAGAAAGGATCTACTTCCCAAGGGAGTGACAAGAGAGTAAATTTTGTTCAAGAAGAGTTTTGTGGTGGTAACAAACACCCTGAGGTACCCTTACAGTTAGAAGAGGGAGAAAATATCATGATAAGGAGAACACTGATTCATGAACCATTGAGAGAATAACCAAGCCAGAGAAGATCACTATTCAGAGTAGAATGCAAAATGATGGGTAAAGTGTGTAAGATCATCATAGACTTAGGGTCTACTGAAAATATTGTGTCAGAGGAGGTAGTTAGTAAACTGAAAAATGAAGAGGATTCCACATAGTAATCCATACAAGGTTACATGGTTGAACAAAGGACAACATGTCCTTGTGAATGAAGAATCATGGGTAAACTTCTCTATTGGAAGGTAAAAATATAAGGTACTATGTGATGTCCTGCCTATGGATGCATGTCACCTTTTACTAGGAAGGCCATGGAAATTTGATAGACAATCCATGCATGATGGATCCAAGAATGCATATTCTTTCAAGAAAGATGGTGGGACTATAAAAATCTAGTCACTACTAGAAGAAGGATAAGTGAATCCCATGGGCCCTAATGTTCTCTTGGTCAGTGAAAAATATTTCTTAGAAGCTCTAGAAGAAGGAGAGGGAGTAGTATATGCCTTGGTTTTGAAGCCAAAGGAAGAAGATGCAAAGAAGATAGTAAAGAAGACAAAGATTCCTATAGAAGTGCAAGAGTTTCTAAAGGAATACAAGGAAATTGTAAGTAATGGTAAACCACATATCCTACCCCCTAAGAGAGCTATTATCCACCAAATAGACTTAATTCTCAGAGCTACCTTACCTTATAAAGCTTCTTATAAGATGACCCCTCAACAAAATGAGAAAATTGCCAAGCAAATCCAAGAAATTCTAAACCAACGCCTCATTAGAAAGAGTATAATCCCATGTGTTATTCCCACTATCCTAGCACCCAAAAAGGGAGGAACTTGGAGGCTATGCACTGATTCTAGAACCATTAATAAAATCACCATTAGGTATAGATTCCCTATCCCTAGGATAGAAGACCTAATGGATTATTTAGGAGGGGAAAAGTACTTCACTAAGATTGACCTAAAGAGTGGTTATCATCAAATTAGGGTCAAGGAGGGAGTTGAATGGATGACTTCCTTCAAAACCACAAAAGGTTTATATGAATGGCTTGTAATACCATTTGGGGCTATTAAATTCCCCATCCACATTCATGAGGCTTATGAACGAAGTACTTAAAGAATACATTGGTAAGTTTGTTTTAGTGTATTTGGATGATATCCTAATCTTTCGTAGGACTAAAGAAGAACATTTAAAGCATCTACAAATTGTGTTTAAGAGACTGTATGAAGAAAAAATAATGATCAATCTGGGTAAGTGTGAGTTCTTAAATTAGGAGCTAGTGTATCTTCATTTTTTTTTGTCTCAAGGAAACCTTAAGATGGATAAAAGAAAGGTAGAAGCCATCATCAATTGACCTACCCCCAAAACTGCAATAGAGGTGAAAAGCTTTCATGGCTTAGCTCAATACTATAGGAAATTCATTAAACAGTTTAGTTTAGTGTTATTTGTGCTCCTATGTTGGATACCATAAAAGGAGGGATGAAAATAAAGTTTGTATGGAATGAGAAAGCTAACTAGGGATTTGAATTGTTAAAGAAGAAGATTTTCACCCAACCTATCCTAACTCTCCCAAGTTTTGAGAGACTTTTCACAGTTGAGTGTGATGCTAGCAATGTTTCTATAGGGTTTGTCTTAAGTCAAGAAGGAAGGCCAATGGCTTTTCATAGTGAGAAGCTCAGTGATGCAAAGAGGAAGTATTATTCATATGAATTAGAGAGGTATGCTTTAGTCCAAGCACTAAGGAAATGCAGACACTATTCGATCCCTAAATAATTTGCAGTGTATTCAGACAACCAAGCACTTAGCTTTCTAAACTCCCAAGACAAGCTCAGTCACAAACACATGAAATGGGTGGAGTACTTACATGATTACACCTTCAATATCAATCATAAGAAGGGATTGTAGAACAAAGTAGTTGATACTCTTAGTAGGAGACTTCTGACAGTATAAGAAGTACAATTGCAGAGCATAGGCATTAAGAGTTTCAAGGACTTGTATGCAGAGGATGAAGACTTTATAGAGATATAAAAGGTATGTAAATAACATAAGAATCATTTCCATGGAGATTTTTCTAATTATACAATGCAAAATGATTTTTTATTTAAGGGAAGTCAGTTATGTGTCCCTAGGGGATCAATTAGTGAAAATTTGATTCAAGAGAAGCATAATGGGGCACTTAGTGGTCACTTTGGAATCAATAAGACCCAAGAGTTAGTGTAGAGTCTTTATTTTTGGCCTAGAATGAGTCTAGATATTAGAAAGTATGTGGAGTGTTGTGTAGTGTGTCAAAAATCCAAGGGCACATCCTCTAATGTAGGCCTTTATCAACCTCTCCCCATTCCAAGTAGACCTTGGGAATGCTTGAGCATGGACTTTGTTGTAGGATTTCCAAGGACAAAACAAGGATTTGGCAGTATATATGTCATAGTAGATAGATTCAACAAAATGGCACATTTTGTCCCTTGTAAGACTCTACATGATGCTTGTCACATTGCACATCTTTTCTTCAGAGAGGTGGTGAGAACCCATGGGATACCCTTAAGCATAGTTTCATACAAAGACTCTAAATTCATGAGTCACTTTTGGAAGACACTGTGGAAAAAATTGGGAACCAATCTGTCCTTTGGGTCTGCATATCACCCTCAGAAAAATGGTCAAACAAAGGTGGTTAATAGGATTCTAGGGAACCTATTAAGGTGTCTCACTAAGGAGTATGTTCAAGCTTGGGACCAACTTTTGGGACAGGCATGATATGCTTACAATGATACAATCAACGGAACAACTAGAAGGAGTCCCTTTGAATTTTTTTATGGATTATATCCTAGAGGGATATTTGAACTCAGAGAGTTAAAGGATGGATCTAAATGGAGTGGCTATGTAGAAGACTTTGCACACTCCATGAAAGAAGTAAATGAGTAAGTGAGAAATAATTTGACAAAGAACACTGCAAATATAAAGCACAAGGTGGATGAAAGAAATAAAGATGTCCAATTCCAGGTGGGGGATCTTGTAATGGTCCATTTGAACAAGGAAAGGTTGTAGAAGGGGGTACCAAACAAGCTACAGATGAGGAGATTAGGCCCTTGCACAATTATGGCCAAATATGGCAACAATGCTTATAAGTGGAACTCCCTAAGGATATTGGATTGTCTCTGGTCTTCAATGTTGTAGATTTGGTCCTTTACAAGGGACCTACTCCTAATCTTGATCAGAGTCTTACAAAAGTGATCCAAGAAGTGGAGGACCTACAATTAACCCCTACACCATCCAAGAAAGCAGAAAAGGTACTTGATTCAAGGGTCTACAAGAAGATAAGATAGAATAATTACAAAGAGCATCTAGTGAAGTGGCATGGCCAAGGAGATGTAGAGGCCACTTGGATCAAAGAGATAGAGTTTACAAAGTTGGGTATTGACTCCAACTTGCTCAATCCAAGGGTGGATTGAAATCTTTTTGTTTGGGGAGATTAATGGTGCAAGAGCACCTAGGCTAACTCCTAGTTTCTATTTTGGTTGTGTCTTGTACTGACCCTAGCCAATTTAGGTGTATTTTATTATACCTTATAAGTACTTGTGAGTTTATACCTAGGTGGATTTGACTAGGATCAATCCACTCTAGTTGTTTTTGCTTTGTTAGCGTTTAGTGTTTTAGAAAGCCTAAAAGTGGGAATTTGGGTCTAAAAGCCTTTAAGGCTTATGAAAGATTGGAATTGAGCCTAAAATTCCCTCTATGAAGTTTATACATCATTTTTTATAGGTTAGAGGCCATTAAATTATGTTTTACGAAAAAATGTAAAAGTTGTCAAAATGTTGTCATGACAACATTTGCAAATTTGAAAAGTTGCATGACAACATTGACAAGATTTCCCTTTGATATTTGAGGATGGGTAGTTATTGTAACCACCTAAAAAAATTTGGAAGGGATAAAATACCACGAGGAGGCCCATTTCATGAGGTTAGCTGACGTGGAGAAGATTTTGAATTTGAAAGAAGTTGCTTTGTTTACTGTTTTTGTTCACAGTCGTCTACTTTTGTTAGCTAGTGTTCTTGAATGGATTGAACCACTCAATATTGTGGTGGATTATTGTAGTTAGGATAGATACATTAAATTTTTTTTTGGTTTTAATTTTATAGGTGCTCATTATATTAGCTTTGTAAATTCATTTATTGTTTAGCAGTTTGCTGGTGTTGACAGAGCAGTTTTGTGAAAAATGGCTACCCCATAGATATCCACCATGAATTTCATCACGTAAATGAGGGATATGGTAGGAGATCCCTTTTATAGTTTATATATGGAGGAAGGATCTCAGAGAAGGAGTTTAATTAATTTTAATGGCAAGCCCTAGGCGAGTCCAGTGTATCCGATTAGGTGTTTTCCAGTGAACTAACGACGTTTAAATGGAGGGGTATGATTTGAAGAATGAAACCAAACATGGTTTTGTAAGAATTGATGTTATATAGACACCTTTTAATATTATTAGGCCTTTCCCAATACATTTGGCTACATTTTCAAGTAGAGGTCACTAAAACGAACCAGAATAGCGCAATTAGCCCTATTTGCCCTTAATTCTACGAATCCACTATACGAAGACCTTGGAACCCTAAGACCTAAAAAATAACTCATTTATTGGAAAATGGTATCATAATATCAACTTTTTTTTTTGGATTTTTTGGGGATCTTTTGAATGAAGTGGGAAAAACTAGTCAATTAGGGCTAGAAGGAGTATTAGGCCTAAAAGACTAAATTCACTAAGAGTCTTGAAATCATTTGGGAAAGTATTGATACCCTATCGAAATGGGATCAAGTGAAGATTAAGAAGTTTTCCAATCATGGATTGTATCCCCTGCAAATACTTGTTAAGGTAAGGAGATCAAAAAGCACTTGGAGCCTTCCAAGAAAGAGCAAGTAAGTGAAGTGAAAATTAATGATAGTTACCCCCTAGTGAAGCACTTTGGTTACAAACTCTTGGAGTAGTATTCAAGAGGTCATAGACTAGCTAATTTAGGACTTAAAAGATCCTAGGAGAAGTAATAGGGTCCTGGTAAAACTAGGAATTTTTAGAGTCCTAGTAGCTTGTGCAAGTACACTTGGTTGTTTCTATCACAAGGAAATTCCTATATCAAGGCCCAGATTTGCAGTCAGCTATAGTGAAGCTTACAGAGGAGAACTTAGAGAATAATATGATAGGTAATATGGTGGATAATATTACTACATATAGGATCAAATTTTAAAATTTGATAAAGGAAGTTAATACTACATTGACTAAGGAAGATCAATTGTTTACCAAAGTATCAAGGTATCCTAATTTTGTTTAAGATTTGGAACAAAGAAAAGCTGAAGCTCAGAAGGAGTTAGAGAACCTAAGAGGTCAACTTGATCCTTTGTCAAGTTTAGTCACTACTTACATTTGTAAATTCAAGCAAGTATCATACAAGGTTAAGTGGATTTAGAATGAGAAAGAGCATCTAATGCTCACTCTAATAAAACTTCAATCATCCTTGTCCCTTACAATAAAGGTCATGCAACTGAAAGTGAAGAAGGAAGAAGACATACTTGTCCTACCTGACATGAGCACTCAGTATATCATGGAAGAATTTTCTTATAGTTTGATTGAGAAAATAATTTCTATGAGATACTTGCAGAAGGTATGGGAAACATCCTTGGATTCAGAAAAGATAAATTTCAAGGTGATCTTTGACATGATGTAAGTAAGTTTTGTTTAAATGTACATATATTTCAATTGTTGTACCTTTTCCATTGTTTTCAAAGGGGAAGTATATGTATAGGGGATTATATGGATATATGGGGAGCATATGTATAGGGATTCATAAGTTGATATTATGATTGCATGATTGTAAGTAGTTAGAATTTGCATGTGTTTGTTAGCATTTGTTTTCCATCACTGCCAAATGGAGAGATTGTTGGTATTGTATTGGGAGATTGTTGGTATTGTGATGGATATTTAGGTGAAGTCATAAGGAGTCACTAATTTAGTTTTCATTGATAGAAAATAAGTTAGTACAATGAAACTAATTCAGTATAGTCATCAAATACTACATGTGAAGTGAAGGTACAATCGGTAAGAAGGTAATACTAAAAATTGGCTAAGTCTAAAAGATTGATAGATAGTGAGAACATCACTTTGGTGGTGATCATGGTAGAAGTGGATTTATGAGAAGAAATCACATATACAACATCAACCTATTTAGATTGCAATGTGGTTCCAACCACAATTCATTTGGTTGAGTGGTGAAAGAAGTTTTATTGTCACAGACATTAAGACAAGTAGAACACTTATGTTCTTGGGTACCAATTGGTAGATCATAGAGTGGTGAGAAGTAAAGTATGTGATATCATTTCTAATTATATGATGATGTGGAATAAAGGTTCTACATTTAATGTTTTTATATTTATGAGATAGATGCAAACATTTAAGTGAGATTTGAGGTGTTTCATTGCAGAAGTAAAAACATGTTTGACTACTGTGGAGATATAACTTGTAGATCTTTTCTTGACCTAATGTGATCATGATAAATCATTTTATTCATTGAGATTATCATTTTCAAACATGGTTCTTTCATGGTAAATTAATCTAAAGATCATTTTTATCTCGGTGGAAGTTGTTTATATATAGGGAACTGCTCATATTGAAAAAGAGACTAAGTTGGAAGAGTTGTTGTGGATGATGCAATTAGGGTTTTGTGATTTTAATTTGAGGTTGCAATAAAAAACCTAATAGACATAGATAAAAGAGGAGCTAAAAAGTATAGAAAATATATGGGATCTGACAAGCAAATAGTGCTACATCTAGATCACTAATCTTGTTGTTCCCTAATAGGTATAGCAAGAAAAATCCCTTAACCGGGTGAACTCTAACATGTTCTTTTTGTAAATCCTTTAATAGGGTAACTTCTTTATTGAGGTTTGAAATCCTCTAATGAGGTAGATAATAGTTGATCTAATTGTACTCCTAATAGTGTACTAGTCACTCCTAACATGGTAAACCCTGAGAAAGGGTATTTGTACCTTGTAACAGGGAAAACTCATTTACTCCAGTATTGGGCTTGTGGGTGTCATCCCCACCATGGTTTTTTCCCTCTTACAAGGATTTACACAAGAAAATATCTGTATCATATGTGATTAATTTATGGATGCTTGATATTACTTTCTTTTATGTATTTGTATCAGTTATATGCTTTATAGTTTGGAAAGTAACTTAGCAGTTATTTAGATCAATGGTTGAATTATTTTACTATTTTTTTTACTTATTCACCCCCCCTCTCAATACCTATTATTTTCAACACATTTCATTTATCTTATAATCCCCCCCTAAGCCAAAGGCCTATCTTCAATTCCCTGAGGAATTGCTAGCACCAGATCCAGGTGCGTACCCTTCTAGTGTGTTCTCAGCATTCTTATTAACCCATGTTTGTTTCATTTTCTTCCTAATCTCTTAAATATTCACCTTTTTCTTTCCTTTATCATTTCCTAGCATGTTCCTTCTTCTGTCAACCGGGCCTTCGTTGTTCACATTATTACCCCTGCAGTTCCTTTCTATGTGTCCAGATCTATTGCATTTATAAAAAACAACATTTTTTGTTTGTGTCTATTGCTCATCTGGATTCTCTTTCTTGTGCATTTCTTGTAAATGTGTCCAAATTCATTGCATGCATAACATTTTATGTTTCCTTTGTTCTAATAATTGTTCTTCTCAACACTTATGCACTCACTTGCCTTATGACCATGTGTATTGCACTTAAAGCATGGACCAGAAAAAGATGCATTATTATTATTCATCTTATTCCTATAATGCATGGATTTATGACCAAATTTATGATAGATAAAGCACTTACCATCAATCCTTTGAGCATTAGGTTGTATTTTTGATGGCTTCTTTTTACTTTTCTTCTCATATATAGGATTTGTCTTATCAGATCTGGGTCTGTTTTGAGAAGATTTGGAGGTTTCACCTTTCTCATATCCAAGACCTCTCTTTTCATCTGGACTCCTTTTGATTTCAAGAAAGGAATCAAGCTTGGATGAGATGATCATAAACTTTTCTTTGTAATCATTTGTAATCACAAGTTCTTGTCTAAGTTCTTCCTTAATATACTTTTCTCCCTGCATATAAGAAAGAAGTCTATTTCATTCATCAGATCTTTCCTTCAAGGACTTCTCTATATTTTATTCATTCTTCTTCCTAGCCTCAATCTCCCTAGTCATCTTTATCACCATAGATTCCATCTCATGCTTCAAGTTGGTATTCTCCTGCTTGAGTTTCTCACATTCTTTGGTCTTTTCTTTTAGATCTTGACTCAATTGTTCATCATCTAACCTATCTTTGTCCTTTTTTTGTAAATGGTCACAAATTTATCTTCTCTTCACCTTGTCTTTCTTCAATTATTCTTTCAGCTTCGTGATGAAATATTCAGCTTCTCTTAGGTCATCCTGCAACATTCTTACTTCACCTTTGGATTGATCAAGATCCTCCATAGAAACCAAGAGTTGTTCTTTCAATTGTGAATCCATTGTTCCTTCCTAGATCTCCCTCAAGATGTTACACTTCCTTCAAGATACCTCTCTCTCATACCAATTATTGGGATGAAGGAACACTAAGAGGGGGGTGAATTAGTGTTCTATAAGATTTATCTCACTAAAACTAATTCTTAAACTAGTTAATGTATACAAAATAGAATAACATGCATGAACATAAAACAAATTAACATCACACCATAATACATGTATTTTCATCGTGGAAACATTTTTATGGGAAAAACCACAATGGGGATGATACCCACAAGCAAATACTCTACAGAAAATATTGTCTTGCAATATGGGAATGCACTTGCATTCAGGCTCACTACCTAGAGCTCACTACTCGATTACAGCTAGGGATACAAACCTTTACAAGAAGTCTCATTGTTATACTAGATCACTAAAATGACCGCAAATATTTTAAATGGTTGTAGTAGCATCAACTATACCTGATTACAGTTCCATATATGCACACAAATCTCATCTGATACACTTTTTTGTTTAACTTCCATGTTCTCTATTCTTCACTAATCAGATTATCAGATCACACTTTCCTACAACAAATATCCATGTAGATAACTTGCACACTTCACACACACACATAAAATATCATCCAAACCCATTTTCAAAACCCTAATCCATCAATTATATAGGTTCCTAATTAAATATTTGATCTCTTATGTTGGTTACCAAAAACATCCTAGGGAAATGTAATACATTTTGACAAAGTCAACCAAATCCTCAATTTGAATTAATTTCGCTCCAAAATTATTTTAATCATGCAGCTAACTATGTTGACTTTACCAATTTATTCTAAAAGTTAGTGCCCAAATCAAATTACCGTGTCCACATGAAGATCTTACTTCATGTCATCCTGTCAGACTGTGAAACAAAAAATATCAATGTTCAAATCTCTGAAACACTTACCCAATCATGTCATTGTACCTCCAAACTCTTGAAATAGCATATATACACCACTGCAATGCTTCCCTTAGATGCACACCAAAAATATTTAACCTAGAAAGGAACGTCATACCTTTTATTGTAAAATTGATGTACATTGTTCTTCATTCCTATACTTAGCTAAATTTGTTCCTAACTCCCAGACTATTCTCCTATTGAGTTGCACACATAAAATTCAGATCTAAACATCATCTTGTTCCCATCAATGAATACACTCATCTATATATGCAGTGTCTCCTTCCATATTTACAATAACCTCATCTATAGAAAGTGGGGTATGATAAGAAGAAATAGTCACAATATCATCCTCTTTCACCAAATAATCCTCATAGGGGAGGTAAAGTTTAGGATAAGGATAAACATCATTCCTTAAGGCCCCTTCCTTAGGAGGGAGATCTTTAAAATAAATGTTGATTGTATCTTCTTGCACCAAAATAGCTTCATGGGTGGGATCAATCCTAGGAGGGGTAAATCATATCCATGGATGAAATGGAGAACTAATATGAAAAGGATTATCTTGGATAAAAATTGAAATCCAACTAGAAAAAGATGATAATAACTCCATTCATACAATGCACTATTTCAAACAAGATATGTAAATATTATTATAATGAAAACATATTAAACTATAATCTAATAGAATGCAAACAAATGAAATCTGAAAATTAAAATAAGAAGTGGGTATAAGAGATATTAGGTTAACTAAAATGTAAGGTGGGAAATACAATTCACTAGGATTCACAAAAAAACTAGGGAGCTTAGGCCTATCTCCCACTTACATTGGAAGGGAGATGATCTACTAGGCCTAAAGATAGATGAAGATCTAGGGCAATGGCAATGATCCTTCATTGTAAATGAAATTTTGGATGGAATAATATAATATTAGAGGTCAAATGGATTCAACTGAGGATTTATTGTCTCAATAGGGATGCTAAGAATAGAAACACAAATTTTAGAAAGGTTTTGGAACCAACTGACTACAACTGACTTGTGATTTAAATTTGAGATACTAATGAAAGGAATGGGGTGCCCTATTGGACCTATTTTGAGGAATAAGGTTCTTGGATCTATTGGGTCTAGGTAGTTTTCAACAAAAAAAATTGTACATTATAGCTTGTCACTTGATTTTTCTATAGTTCTTCCTAAATGTCTGATACCTATATCTACACAGAGAAAAGAGGAAAAATGTTATGTCGAAAAAGGGTTTTCCTAAGTCAAGCCCTGGTTTAGGAATTAACCTTGAATTGAAATGAAATATGCTTCAAATATAAAAATATAGATGTCTTATACCTTGACGATGAAATATTCTTTGAATGTAATCAAAAGTGTTGGTGTAATAACATGAATCCACAAACATCTAAAAACAAATCATCAATACATGCTTGCATGAGCATTGTTTATTATTACCACAATGAATAATATGGTGGGACCCCGGTGTAATTTTGCACTGCATAACACTCCTACCTTAGCCTAACACATGAAATTCTATAGCAGCCCTCCTTATGCACTTATCTCACCTTGTCACTATCCATTAGAAATCTCAGCCATGCGGCCTGGATGGTATAGGATACATGTGCATTGTGGAGGCATCTATGTGGTGTGCACTCACTTGTGAATCTATAGATGTAAATAATGTTTTTGGATCATTAAAAAAACTACCAACTTGTAGATGTAATATCTAATTCAACCACCCACCAATGTTTGGATTTGAATTCTTGCAATATATCTCTATTTTTTAGCTTTATTTGGTCTTTTGGGTGCTTCTTCACATATTTTATAGTCCTACAAAATCTCCTTATAGATTTCTTCATGTTTTGGGCTCTCACTTCGGTCTGCACGATTATCTCATCTCGTATTGGGAACCCATTGATAATCATTTCTTTCATCTTGTTGAGATTTTATTCATACTAGTGAAGGGGAATCATCTACATTATCTCATTTGGTGTCTTTGATAGAATATCTTCTTATTTTTCTATTTTATAGTTCTATTATTGTTTATCCATTTTATCAATAAAGTTATCTATCGCCATTTTTATCATTTCTATATTAGTTGCTTTGGAGGTGGAAACACCAAAGCAAGGAATTGACTAAGGTAGGTCTCCAAATAACCACCCCCAATATTTTATCCATCTTCACATGTGAAGGTTCATGGAGAAACAAGTGTGGACTATCGCCTTCATCAACTCTTAGTTTCAGTGTGATCCCCTTTCTCTTCTAATTATTTCCATAGCATAGTTATACTTTTCTTCTTGTTCAGTTGTCATATTTAGATTCTAGCTAGTTTACACTATCATTCATGTTATTCTATTGGTTTTCTCTCTTTTCAAGTCATTCTCTACAATTTTTATGTATGCGACAAACATGCATCGTGCATTCATCCCATTTCCATGTTGTCATCCTTGGCCCGCGTGGGCATCCAAGGAAGTGAGATTGCAAATTTTAGTGTTTGGTCTCTGTAATGTCATTTTTTTATTTATGTAAGCATTATGTTTTTATCTGTTAATCTCCTTTAGTTATTTATTTTTATTGGCACCATTTAAAATCTTAATTGATTTATTAATCTTAATTCACACGCACCTAGTATCATAGTTCATCAAAATCTCCTTATTACTTTTAGTGTCTTGATCTTCTAGCTCGCCAACGTGCTATTTAAGAGAAGTGGTGCAAGTGGTAGTTCATCCCTTGAGACTTTAACTAGTCTCGAGATCATTACAATTTTCCTTCTCTAAATTTTGGTGAACCCAACATGAACTATGGTCCCCTACATCAAACTTTCCCTTTTATTGAGTGGAAATCCCTTTGTAAGGATGGTGACCATCACTCCTATTTTTCCACCTACCCAAAGGGTACCTAAGACAAACATCACATTTACCCCTCTGAATGAGTCATGCAACAAAGAACCTTCCCCCCCTTATGTCATGACATTAATCAATAGTTTTGCTATCAGGGGCACCTTGGTTGACCGTTCATGTCAGTTTGACCTTATCATATAGGAGATCCTCTTTGTCAATGACCTAAAACACATGAAATGTGATTAGTGTACCACCACTATCAAGATGCATTATGGGTTTTCACTTACCCATTTTGAATCCACCACCTTGATGGTTCAAGTAGGACCCAAGGCAGTCTTTTCTACATTTTTGTGATCCCTAGCTTGGTCCTCTTTAGGGTCAAGCTAGGAACCTTTGGCTAACATCCATGGGAGTTTTCCCTTCATTCATACACAAGTTCTTGAATTTTCCTCATGAGGGCATTATTCACACAATCTAGGATACTAGATATCACCCCTTGATGTCTTGTGGGGGGTTTTCTCTTGATCATTTCTTACCTACTCCATTAGGGCCCTACATCCCTAGAAAGATGTGTCATTCCTTTCTTATCAAAATTATAAAGACAGGGAACTAAAATCTAAATCTATAGTGCATATTCCCACTCTTCTTGTCTACCCATATCATGAGTTTTAGTGTGTTTCATCCTTTGATCCTTCTTCCTTGGGGGCTTAGGATAAGCATGTATCCCATGGGAAGCCTCTACATCTACCTCAGGTCTTATAGCCTATGGTGGTGCATCTTGTTTCTACATCTACACGTAGTGCAGACAAAGGTAAGGTGTCAATGCTACCAAAATAAAAGGCATGTTTACATTTTCCCATTCCTATCATTGCAATCACACCCCATCCTATCATTTATGCTAAGGGTAAGAAGTCTCCCAAGTGCACCATCTCCCTTGGAACCTACCCTTCAATTTAAGAGGGAATCCTTAGTTCCTCCCGCCGCCCACAAGGAAAAAAGGGGAAGGGAACCTATGATAGATCTAGTAGTTCCTATGTCATTACCACATCCTACTCCATCAATGGGGCCCTCCTCATTGCTGATAATGGTATCTATGACCTCGCCAAAAAAAAAATATGCCAATAGACTCCTACAAGATTCTTATTCTATCTTGCATCTATATTGTAACTAGATTGTGTATGAGTGTAAGAATTTCCATTAGGAGAGAGTCTTGGCATGTGAGACTGCTATGAGAGAAAAGAGTGCATATTTCAAACCCTTTTTTTTGCTTCCATGTTTTGCACCTAGCCCTACTCCTTCCTTCATCTTAGTCTCTCTATCCTTCTATCCTAGAACCTCTTTTGTCTCACTTCCCCCTGCACCAGGAGTGACCATTGTACCTTGCTCAAAGAGAATCCAAGTCTTCATTTCTCTATCACAAGAGCCCCTAGTTATCATCACTCTCCTGATATCCTATCATTCTCTATGTTGGTGAATATGTTGCATACTCAGGTGGTATCCAGTGTAGTGATGTCCACCCAACCAACACCAAGTCCATCTCATGACCACTATGTCATATTTCCAGATATTGTTAAGGCTACTACATTGGATAGGAGGGTTTCACCTCCTTTCTTTACAAAGAATTTCAGGAAGGACCTTATGCCAAATTCACATTGTTGTAAGTTTTATTTGGCGGATCCTCTTTCTGTCTGGGTCCTCACAGTGGAGAAAGCTTTGGATTCTCCTAATTTTGTCTTTTCCCCTTGTGTAGATATCATAAAGGAATCTTTTGCATATGCACTTTAGCATGAGTAACCTACAAGATATGAGGCTTTCTCTTCAACTTGCCTGAGTATATTTTAGAATTGTTGATGATCTACACATAAACCCTCACACTCACCTCAGTGGAGCTATTGGATGAGAATGTATAGGTTGCATCATCTCTGACTGTAGTTTTTGGTGGGGTTCTTGGGTCTTCCATCCCAGTCGTGCCATTTCAATCTTGATCTCCCTCCTCATGTGATCAAGATTGGGAGGGTGATGATCTATTGGTGGATGACTTGTGAAGGTAGTAACATATTCTACATCTTTACTTATGTTCTCTAGTGTTAGTGTTTTAGTTTTTTTCCCTCATAAAGAACCCTTGTACTTTATTGGTACTTGGAAATAGGAGGTTATTTTTTGTGTACCTTCTTATACATGTTTTTTCTTCTATTTTTCATATCTTATTTTTGATATTTGAGGATTAATTTTTTATATTTGAGGATGATGCAAAGTGTTGGGGGGATTTAGGCTACCCTTCCATGTGGACCCAAAAAACAATTCTTTGTCTTCATGTATTATTCTTCAAATATGAGCCATATTTTGCAATAATAAAACATCCCCAAAGAGGATGTATGCCACTCTTCTAGGTTTCGACGCCAATCCATCAGATCCCCCTATCTCTATTTGGATTATGTGGAAATCATGTCTCGCCTGCCAAGAAGTGACATTCCATGAAAAATTCTCATATGTTGACATGCCATAATGTCTCATCTCTCCATATAATGTATCATGCTCCCCCTTAAGCACAATGGTTCATTCTAAGGAGGGTATTTTATATGTACATATGTCTAATTATCTTATTATCTAACCATCATGGTGTCTCTACACCATAGGTTTTTCTCACAAAATTCAAAATTTTGATCTTTATGTATGCCTTTATGGAGGACAATACACAGTCTCATCAAAAATTTCCATATTGTACACCTTTCTAACTTTTCTATGTGTACCAATATGATCTAAGTTTCCCTATCACATGCCTTATTGTTTTTTCTATGCATGTCAGTGCATGTCTAAGCCACCCTATCACATGAATATCTAATTTTTTCTACACATATTGGTGCACTATTTATATATTCCATATCACATGCCTATTATCTATGTTTTTCTATGCATGTTGGCACACTACAAAAATTGTCTGGTTGTATGACTATCTAGCCTAACACAACTTGTCACCCATACTAATGTACGTCGATGGTATTTGTATCCAAATTATCTTTGTCATCTACCATGTTCATCTCCATCTTGTATGCTAGGCTCAAAAACAATTCAGGTCTTCCTAGTTGGTGGTAATCTTATATGAACAAAGTACTAGAAGTTAAGTTGAGTAAATTTTCCTTACTTTAGCTCGCATCTCTCTCTCATCATGATATGCTCACTAAAGTAGGGGGAATATAGCATTGCAAATTTTTACCCTGGTGTAATATTCCATTGTATAAAACTCCTACCTTAGCCTACAACATGAAATTCCACATCTTACCTCTACATCCAATCATCCCACCTTCTCATTGTTGGTACTCTCAAATTTGGCACAAATTTGGAGTGACCTCAAAATTTTCTCTAAGGCAAAGTGAGTACCCCTGGAAATCTTTTTGATGATGCTTACTTGAAGTGCAAGTGAAATATGACCTGATAATTTGTATGAGATACTGATTGGGGAGCATGTGCAAACCCTTTCATGGGGTAGATTTAATGGGTCACAAATTTCATATATCAGTTTTGATGTGTTTTGAAGAGGGTCATTTGGAGGTGTTCAATTAAATCTGCATTTTGCACATATCCTGATTATAGCGAATGACCTACTTTGCACATTTGTAACTTTGAGAGGATTAAGTTCCATGATATAAGGATGGGTCTGAGGTGTTGTAGGCATGAGAGAGAAGCTTTATTTTCATTCATAGATTCATATGAGTTCATATGATAGGTTTTCCAGAGCAATTATGTTTGCAATTAATGTTGATTCTCAGAATGTGAAAGTGCGGAATTATGAAGTTGACTTTGAGATCTTACAAGTTTACACCCGGTTGAATGGAATGGAAAATTGAATGTTCCCCTATATTGTAATCATGGAAGTGTGCTACCATGAATATTCTCAGGTCATGATGAATCCATTTGGGTAGTTTTCCAATCTGATTCTGTTTGCAGTTTCTAACATTTTAATGCAGATCAGTTGCACAGTTTAGTTAGAGGCCTTGTTCGTGATGTTATATCTTGAATACCATGATTTTTCATACCAATAAAATGGTACCCTTGTATTTTAGATGAATTTTAATTCAATTTTTCAAGGTCTCAGGTCCTGAGGGTTTCATATGCATACTTTCCCAAACTCTTTTCATCTACAGAAATCAGTATTTCTCATGTCTTCTTGTTTTGTATTTCCAAGGGGCTACCTTCGAAGGGATCCCAAATGTGACTAGTTGAATGTCATGAGTCACCCTTCTAGGTTCATGCTCTCCATATAAGATACTTCCAATATCTAGAAGCTTGGGTCTTGAGGAGGTCGCTTGACTTGTTTTCAAAGTTGAAACCAGATGCATTTCACATATCTTGACAAGGTAATTTGCAGAATAGTCCTGAAGAGGCAACTTCAATTTTTAAAAATATTTTGACCTGTTTAGTTGTGCCAAGTGTCACTTCATAATATGGAAGAATGTTAACCATGGAATGTGTGTTCTCAGCGCCACATTCTGGTTACTTGATTTTGTCAGTTTTTAAGGCCAGCCCCAGAGGCCAGATGACATTAATGAGTTAAATTTATAGAGTTGTAAAGGTTGGTTTTAAGTGATTGCCAGTTCATTAATCTAAGTTTCACAATTGATTGGGTTTGGTTTTTCAAAGATTAAAGTGGCATTCATGAGTGTTGATTGTGGGAGAGAATGTGAAGAACATATTGCAAGAATAGATGAAGATATTAAGTCAATATCCACTGAATAGAGGCATCGGGGAGATGAAGCTAGAATCAATGGAAAAAGAGGAGGATTTTGAAATAGCAATATCTACGCTTCCTAACATGATAGGCAATTTAAATGTGCAACGGTTTAATCATGCAATTAAAATGAAGAATCTGTTGATTAAAGTTATATCTTTGAGGCGTTGCTTTGCAGAGGAACAACTTGTAGCCATTGAGCTTGATACGAAGGTAAGAGATATGGAAAGGGAGCAATGTTTAAAACATAAAAAACAAAGCATAAACTAACTTAAAAGATTGCGCTCAATGTAGAAGCAGCATGTGGAGCCCACACCAAGCACAAAGGAAGCACTCAAAATATTTTAAAATACATTCAAAACATTACAGAGAACACCAAGAAGGGGTTGCGTTGAATGGCATAGGGGAGTCTCTTAAAACATTACCAAATGAAAATGAAGTTAATAGGTGTTAGGAGCCTATGGATATTTCTGCATATGGTCTACGCAGTGGAGTGTTTAAATACATTTGGCAAGTATAAATCATTTGAAGAAAACTAAACAATACTTCAGAGATATGCTAGAGTATGCCTTGAATGGCGCATGGATTCCTTTCCAAGGCTCACATAGCACATGGGAAGAATTACAAATGCATTTCATATGCATTTTGCAGTTGCAAAGAAATGGAGGCTTGCACAACAACCGTAGAAGCCAAGAAGACTTCCAGCGTAGTAGAACAAGGAGGAAAACTCTTAAGTTTTTTAATGCATTTTGATTTCAACTTGCTGATGCAAGACATAGAAGTTTCCACGCAACTCTATGGAGAGGAGACAATGTATTGTTTAAATACTCTACCCAGCAACTAAACATACAGCTTATGCAACATTTGAAGGAGATTTTTTAAACATTATACATAGCAATTTGAAAATGCCCATAAAGGACTCCATGCACAGGAGATTGAAGTGAAGTTTTAAATGTTTTAAAAGGAAAACATTAATAAAAGAATGCATTTTGGTAGGCAAAAATAAACCAATCAAAGCTCTACGCTGGAAAAATGAAGAGGAGGTGTGCGCAGTATACAAAAGACATGGCATAGATGCTTGCGCAGAGAAGAAAATTACAAAGAGAGCCAGCACAAAGCAATAAAAGGGTGCTAAAACATTCAAATGCATCCCAAATACATTTTGCAGTTTGAAATGAAAGAGAGAGAAGTCACACAGAAGCACGTAGAAGGATTTAAAACTTGAAAATAGGAAACAATATTATCCCACATGCATGGGAAATGGAGATTTTTAATGGTTTTTATATGAAAGCACTTGTAATATGAAGTGAATAAAGAAATCAAGAGGCTTTGGCAGGCTCCTTGGCTAGAGGACTCAGTGCACCAGTGGGCCCCATAATTTTGAGGCAAAATACAAAGAAAGCTTTAAAACTTCAAAAATCTTAGTCCTACATTCATCTAGAAATGGGAAACTTAGATGTTTAAAAGGTAAAATGCTTAGTAAGTAAATAGAAGAAGAATCCCAGACACTCTCTTCGTGCAGGTGGTAGATGTATTGGGAAGCATGCCTAGAGGATGAACACCCAATTTTGGTGGGACCCACGAGTGTGACATGGCTGGTGAGTTGGTGTAAAAGGCTATAGGTTGTGCACATTTATCAAGGTGAGAAAAGATCAATGGTTCACTTAATGGCTTAGGGAGGAAGATGCAGGGATCTTAAGGATAAGCCATTAAGCCATCGTGATATGTGGCAGAGGTGACAGCCGGGTAGACAACAAGGAAGCAAGGTGGTGATGATGTGGAAATGCACTAGACAGGCTTGCAGGTTGGGCACAAATATTGAGGCAACCAGGATCAATGGTTGACTTAAAGGCTTAATGGGAAGATGCTCAAAATCTTCCCATTAAGCCATTAAGTCTGAGTGAAATGTGGCAGGGTAGACACATGGCACAATCTGGTGTAGTGCAGAGGCATCCAATCAGAGAATGACATGTGGCATGAGATGGAAAATTAGAGACCAACACATGGTGGGACAAGTTGCAGGGTTGGTGATGCAAGCACCCAAGTGGACACACAGAGCCAGTAGGAGAGTGCCACATGGTGCAATCTAGTGCAGTGTGAAGATTATAAGGATTAATATGCAAATTAAAATAAATCTATCTCAAAAATGAAAGGGTTAAAGAAATTTCATGTTGAAATCAATCCTAGGGTTCACTTAATGATAAAGTGCTCAACATCTAACCTATAAGCCATTAAAAGAGAGTGACACTTATCTGAATTTGGTGTAGTGTGAGAGAAAAGAATTAAATATGCAGATATTAAAATATCATTTCAATTCAATGGTATGAATATTGAAAAAGCATTCAAATATTTCAAATTATTTAAAGAATGTGCATGGGAAGAAGATTTTATTGAATGATTTAAGCGGGCATTTTTTATAAGAAGTATCAAGTATCATATACCGTCAGAAAGGTATCGAAATGAGGATTGTGTTTTTGCAGTCTATTTTGATGTAGAATCAAATTATTTTCCCAGAAAATAGAAAATGAAATCAGATCATTAGTGAAGGGGAGAAGATAGGGGAGAAGATATTTTTGATTTCAAAGGAGATATTTCTGCAAATAAAATCAGATTTTAAGGAGTTGAGGCAAGGTAGGTTTCAGATATTTTGAGAAGAGGATAGGTATTTTTTGGAGGAGCAATGTGGTGATTTTATTTTCCTACATATTCAGTTTTCTAGCCATTGTATAGGGCTCCAAATCCTGGTCTCCATAGAGAGTTGTAGAGTACTGGCTCCAGGAGTTTCCAGTTATTTCATGTTTCCACATTAGGGATATAGCTTTGATTATACTAGTTTTGTTTCAAGTAGAATAGAATGTCATTGGTCTTTTGCAGTTTATTGAAGCGGTATATTCCTGATTGCAAATTTGTGTACAATAATGTGATTCTTCACACTTAATATGAGAATTCCAGATTCAAATCTCTCCTTGGTGTCAGTCTTGTGAAGTCTAAATTTTCCGATTCTTTGCATGGAGTTTATCTATGTATGTGCTTTCATTCTTCAGTTCTGATCTAGGATCTAATTAAATGATGTTGTAGATGTGACATAGTTTCATTTGGTTGTCTACAAGAGTATTTCAATAAGTAGTATTGATCTGGATTTATTGTATTTATGGCTTGGAATCTATGACAGATGTTGATTGTTGTATTTTTGAATTTGGTTAAAGGGGATTTCCCAATGGATAAAACACTGATTATTGAGTAGTATCTTTTGTATTGATGCATATCTAGTGAAGTCTTGGCTATGTTCTGCATTTAAAGAAATAAACTCTGAATATTTGAAGGTTTTATGTGGTTTGTGGTTGTACTAATCTCATACTCCACTTCAAGGTCGATGTTAGATGGGTGATTATTCGGTCACCTAGTATCTCTTGGTCATGTTGAAACCTTTCTGAGATTGTTGTTTATTAATGCCAAACAAAGTATTGAAGGCATTGAAGGGTATCCCCCACTTGGTTTTGCAGAACCTAAAGCGTAGAAGGATGGATCTGCATCCTTGTTAATTGGTTATTTTCAGTCTTGGTTGAATACCGGGAGTTGGCTACTCTTCAAAATATATCAAAGGGTGAAAAGGTTGTTGTTCAGTAATCACAGTGTAAAAAGGAACCAACAAAACGGCAACTCTACTGAGGAGAGATGTAAGAATTTTTTTTGAACTTGTGAAGAAATCTCTAGTGTTTCATTGATTGTATTATTTGACCCATCCAAGTCACCAAAAAAATGGTGACTCTACTGGGGATAATTGTTCTAAATGCATAGTTAATAAGGTTTCAGTTGAGCTTGGTTCCTTGCCTTCTTAATTTTCAGTCCAGTTAAGTCTGTCCAGATTTGCATAGAGTTGAAAAGTTATTTTCATGTCATGGGGTTTGAAGGATATTGTTTTGTGTTTGAGATATTTGTGTCCAAGATTTCATGTCTTGTGAGGAGTTAATTTTTTCTTGTAAAGGTCTTTTGAAAAGGGTTTGTCCTTGAAAACTGTCATAATATTTCCCAATTTGTATTGGGAAGCGACTCCAATCTCTGCAGCAGTGCTGAATGAAAGATTTATTTCAAAATATATGCAAGATGATAAAGACAATCACAAGATCTTTAGGTGAAGTAGCATCCCAAAGAAAAGCAGGGTGAGATTCTAAGTCTTTCAAGGAATGGACACCAATGAAGAAATCAATGAACATGCAATGCTCCCCCATCATGAGAATCTAAAAGTTTAAATGCAACTGTGAGAGAATTTGAGTTGGGATTACATCTCAGCAGTTTCAATTTCTCTATCCTCCAAAAGGAGGTGGCGACTCTACAAAAGATTTAGTGGAAAGGGTGAAGGTGATTTCAGATCTAGCATCTTGCAGCCACTACAATATGTGCCAGGCATTTTGCTCTTAATGGTAAAAATTTTCCATGAGAATAATTATGAACAGTTTGCTTACTAGGCAAAGAAGTCACTAGAGAGAAGGAAAGTGAATTTAAAAGTTTCCCATACTTCTTGATTTACAAATCTCAGTTATCAAATTTAGAAGTATGTTATGTTGTTATGTGAAATGATTGCATAGTTTGATGAAATCTTTGTGAGTAAGAAGATATGTTGTTGATAAATAGTGCAATGGAGATTCTAGATCCAATAGATCAGGATATGTTGTTTATATCTGAAATATGTCCATCAAATCTTGAAGAAATCCAAAAGGATATTGCATTATTTAATCAAAGAATACAAGACCAAGCCATCTTGTTTTTGAAAAGACATGTAGGAGAGATAAATGAAGAATCCATACATGTATTTTATGAAAAGTTTTCCAATGCATATGATAAGCTGTCGGAAGGGATTTAACTTCAAGAGAATGCATATCTTCATTTTTTTTAGAGCTTTGTATTCCTAAATCTGCAAATTGGTCTGCATCGTGTAAAGAAGAAGGCATTCAACTTGTTAAAAAATGGATAGATGAGTTTGAACAATGTGAATCTAAAATTACTAATGATGCTGACTCTAGTTATGATGAAAATGCAGACTATGATGCTGATAGTGAAGTAGATGAATATCAAGATTTCAAAGATGAAAATATAGTTGCGGATGTTTTCATTGGATTTCAAGATTAGTTTTATTATCAGCATGGTAGGGTAGACCTCTATTCTTAGTGTAGTGAAGAGTCTCATGATCAGCAAGAGAATGGTTATTATGTGGATGAGAGTGGCTGGGATGATTCCTTTGCACCAAAAGGCATGAGCCAAGAAAATTCAATTCGTGTTCCCAATGGCGAAGGTATTTGCAGCAGTAAAGGAGAAGTTAAAGGCAATGAAAATGAAGTCCAATTTTCATTGAGAAGTGAAAAAATATCAGAACTACTAGCTACTGATTTTCAGAGGTATGTACCTTTATATAGATCCTACTTTGCAATGCCCGGTTGATATATCATTTGATAATGAAGACATGAAAATGGGTGCAAGGTGTGAAACTTATGCTGATTTTATTTTTCCTACTTCTGAGGCAAATAATGTGCAAGATGGAAATGCATATGACTGTGATAAATTGGATTATGTCAAGTATGATGAATATGATGACTCATATGCTGCTATGGATTCAAATTTTGATGAGTTTGATGTGGATGATTCTTGTGTACATCAAAATAATGATTACTCCCTTGAGGAGAGAGAGATCTACATGTGTGTTTTCAGATTTGCCAATGGAAAATGAATTGTTATTTGATGATACATTTTTCAAATTTAGAGGATTCTTGTAAAGGCTCTAATCAACAAGCTATCTCTGGTCTAATGCAATCAGATATTTGTGTGAAAGAGTTCCATCCTAGTTTGCAAATCAATATTGTGAATGAAGCTTATGTTTTGGTGCAAACTAGTGTTCGTGATGACTTTGTTTCCAGCCATGAAGAGGAGCTGGAATGTTTTCTTTTTTAGGTTGTCAGTGATGGTCAAGGGTGTGATGCCTTTTTGTCACAAAGTGATCCAAATTTGCAGTATTGTGTTGATACCCAAGTACTCAGGGATAATGATTGTGCTAATGGTTTTTACTATGATGTACGGATAAGAAATTGCAGCATGATTAATCAAGCATATGACAGTGGCAATTTCAGCTTACCTCTAATCCATGGAAATGAGAATCAAGTTTTTGATAGGGGTAAGCAGTAAGTTCAGTTTGATATTTTTTGGCCATTTGTAAATTTTGTACATGTTGTACAGTCGCTTTTCTTTCAGTTGTGTGTTAGGTGTTTGGTGTTTTCAATAAGGCACCCAGAATTGGAAAGTTAAAAATAAGTTTGATTTTCAGTGGTATACTTCACCAAGAGATTCTAAATTCTCTATGTGCCTACAAGGGGCATGCATCCCTAGATAGATCCACTATTGGTACTCTCAAATTTGGAAAAATTTTGGAGTGACCAATTCAAAATTTTCTCTAAGGCAAGGTGAGTACCCCTGAAAATCTTTTTGATGATGCTTACTTGAAGTGCAAGTGAAATATGACTTGATGATTTGTATGAGATACTGATTGGGGAGCATGTGAAAAAACTTTCATGGGGTAGATGTAATGAGTCGCAAATTTTAGATATCAGTTTTGATGTGTTTTGAAGAGGGTCATTTGGAGGTGTTCAATTATATCTGTGTTTTGCACATATCCTTATTATAGCAAAAGACCTACTTTGCACGTTTGTAACTTTGACCAGATTAAGTTCCATGATATAAGGATTGGTCTGAGGTGTTGTAGGCATGAGAGAGAAGCTTCAATTTCATTTTTATATTCATATGATTTCATATGATAGGTTTTCCAGAGCAATTTTGTTTTCAATTAATGTTGATTCTCAAAATGTGAAAGTGCGGAATTATGAAGTTGTTGACTTTTAGGTCTTACAAGTTTACACCCAATTGAATAGAATGGACAATATAATGTTCCCTATATTGTAATCATGGAGGTGTGCTACCATGAATATTTTCAAGCCATGATGAATCCATTTGGGTAGTTTGCCAATCTGATTCCGTTTGCAGTTTCTAATAATTTAATGCAGATCAGTTGCACAGTTTCGTCAGAGGCCTTGTTCATGATGTTATATCTTGAATACCATGATTGGTCATACCAATAAAATGGTACCCATGTATTTTAGACAAATTTTACTTCAATTTTTCAAGGTCTCAGGTCTTGAGGGTTTCATATGCATACTTTCCCAAACTCTTTTCATCTGCAGAAATCAATATTTCTCATGTCTTCTTGTTCTGTATTTCCAAGGGGCTACCTTTGAAGGGCTCCCAAATGTGACCAGTTGATCATCACAAATCGCCCTTCTGGATTCATTCTCTCCATATAAGATACTTCCAATATCCAGAAGCTCGGGTCTTCAGGAGGTTGCTTGACTTGTTTTCAAAGTTGAAACCAGATGCATTTCACATATCTTGATAGGGTAATTTGCAGAAAAGTCCTAAAGAGGCGACTTGGAAATTTAAAAATATTTTGACCTATATAATTTTGTCAGGTGTCACTTTTCAATAAGCAAGAATGTTAACCATAGAATGTGTGTTCCCAGCCCCACATTCTGGTTACTTGATTTTGTCAATTTTTAAGGCCAACCCCAGAGGACGGATGCCATTAACGAGTTAAATTTGTAGAGTTGTAAAGGTTGGTTTTAAGTGATTTCGAGTTCATTAATCTAAGTTCCATAGTTGATTACATTTGGTTTTTCAAAGATTAAAGTGGGATTCATGAGTGCTGACTGTGGGAGAGAATGTGAAGAACATATTGCAAGAATAGATGAAGATATTAAGTCAATATCCATTGAATAGAGGCATTAGGGAGATGAAGCTGGAATCAATGGAAAAAGAGCAGGATTTGGAAACAAAAATATCTAGGCTTCCTAACATGATAGGAAATTCAAATGTGCAACGGTTTAATCATGCAATTAAAATGAAGAATTTGTTGATTAAAGTTATATCTCTGAGGCGTTGCTTTGCAGAGGAACAGCTTGTAACCATTGAGCTTGATACGAAGGTAAGAGATATGGAAAGGGAGCAATGTTTAAAATATAAAAAACAAAGCATAAACTAACTTAAAATATTGTGCTGAATGTAGAAGCAGCATATGGAGCCCATGCCAAGCACAAAGGAAGCACTCAAAATATTTTAAAATACATTCAATACATTGTAGAGAACACCAAGAAGGAGCTACGTTGAGATGCATGAGGGAGTCTTTTAAAATGTTACCAAATGAAAATGAAGTTAATAGGTGTTAGGAGCCTACGCATATTTCTGCATATGGTCTGCACAGTGGAGTGCTTAAATACATTTTGCAAGTATAAATAATTTTAAGAAAACTATGCAATACTTTGGAGATATGTTGGAGTATGCCTTGAATGGCGCATGGATTCCTTGCCAAGGCTCATGCAACACATGGGAAGAATTTCATATGCATTTTGTAGTAGAAAATAAATGGAGGCTTGCGCAACAACCATAGAATCCAAGAAGAATTCCAGCGCAGTAGAACAAGGAGGAAAACTCTTAAGTTTTTTAATGCATCTTGATTTCAACTTGCTGATGCAAGACATAGAAGTTGCCACGCAGCTCTATGGAGAGGAGACAATGTATTGTTTAAATACTCTACCTAGCAACCAAACATACAGCTTACACAACATTTGAAGGAGATTTTGTAAACATTATACATAGCAATTTGAAAATTCCCATAAAGGACTCCATGCGCACGAGACTGAAGTGGAGTTTTAAATGTTTTAAAAGGAAAAAATTAATAAAACAATGCATTTTGGCAGGCAGCAATAAACCAATCAAAGCTCCGCGCTGGAAAAAAGAAGAGGAGGTCTGCACAGTATACAACAGACAAGGCATAGATGCCTGTGTAGAGAATAAAATTACAAAGAGAGCCAACACATACCAATAATAGGGTGCTAAAACATTCAAATGCATTACAAAAGCATTTTGCAATTTGAAATGAAAGAGAGAGAGAGAGAGAAGCCGCACAGAAGCATGTAGAAGGCTTTAAAACTTGAAAATAGGAAACAACATTATCCCACATGCATGGGAAATGGGGATTTTTAATGCTTTTTATATGAAAGCGCTTGTAATATGAAGTGAATAAAGAAACTGAGAGGCTTTGGTGGGCCCTTTGGCTGGAGGACTCAATATGCCAATGGGCCCCATAATTTTGAGGCAAAATACAAAGAAAGCTTTAAAACTTCAGAAATCTTAGTACCACATTCATCCGAAAATGGGAAACTTAGATGTTTAAAAGGTAAAATGCTCAATAAGTAAATAGAAGAAGAAGCCTAGAGGCTCTCTATGCATAGGTGGTGGATGTATTGGGAAGCATTCCCTGAGGATGAACACCCAATTTTGGTGGGACCCGCGAGTGTGACACGGCAGGTGAGTTGGCGTAAAAGACTGTAGGTTGTGCATGTTTATAAAGGTGAGAAAAGATCAACAGTTTTCTTAATGGCTTAGGGAGGAAGATGCGGGGATCTTAAGGATAAGCCATTAAGCCATCGCGACATGTGGCAGAGGTGATAGCCGGGCAGAAGAGAGGAGACAAGGTGGTGATGATGTGGTAGCATGCTAGACAGGCTTGCAGGTTGGGCATGAATCTCGAGGCAATCAAGAACAATGGTTGACTTAAAGGATTAATGGGAAGATGCTTGAAATCTACCCATTAATCCATTAAGGCTGAGTGACATGTGGCAGGGTAGACACATGGCGCAATCTGGTGCAGTGCAAAGGTAGCCAATCAGAGAATGACACATGGCATGAGATGGAAATTCAAAGACTGACATGTGGCGGGACAAGTGGAGGGCAGGTGATGCAGGCACCTAGGTGGACACATAGAGCCAGTAGGAGACTGCCACGTGGTGCAATCTGGTGTAGTGTTCAAATTATAAGGATTAATATGCAAATTAAAATAAATTTATCTCAAAAAAGAAAGGGTTAAAGAACTTGCATGTTTAAATCAATCCTAGGGTTCACTTAATTACTTAATGATAAAGTGCTCAACATCTAACCTATAAGCCATTAAGGGAGAGTGACACTTGTCTGAATCTGGTGCAGTGTGAGAGAAAATAATTAAATATGCAGATATTAAAATATCATTTCAATTCAATAGTCTGACTATTGAAAAAGCATTCAAATATTTCAAATTATTCAAAGAATGTGCACTAGAAGAAGAGTTTATTGAATGATTTAAGGGGGCAATTTTTATCAGAAGTATCAAGTATCATATACCGTCAGAAAGGTATCAAAATGAGGGTTGTGTTTTTGTAGTCTATTTTGATGCAGAATCAAATTATTTTCCAAGAAAACAGAAAATGAAATCAGATCATTAGTGAAGGGGAGAAGATATTTTTTATTTCAAAGGAGATATTTTTGCAAATAAAATCAGATTTTAAGCAGTTGAGGCAGGGTGGTTTTCATATATTTTGGGAAGAGGACATGTGTTTATTGGAGCAGCAATGTGGTTATTTTCTTTTCATACATATTTAGTTTTCTGGCCATTGTACAGGGTTCCAAATCCTGGTCTCCACTGAGAGTTGCAGAGTACTGGCTCCAGGAGTTTCCAGTTATTTCATGGTTGCACAATAGGGATATAGCTTTGATTGTACTAGTTTTTTTTTAAGGTAGAATAGAATGTCATTGGTCTTTTGCAGTTTATTGAAGTGGTATATTCTTGATTTCAAATTTGTGTACAGTAATGTGATTCTTCACACTTAATATGAGAATTCCAAATTTAAATCTCTCCTTGGTGTCAGCCTTGTGAAGTCTGAATTTTTTGATTCTTTGCATGTAGTTTATCTATGTATGTGTTGTCATTCTTCATTTCTGATCTAGGATTAGATTATATGATGTTGTAGATGTGATATAGTTTAATTCGGTTGTCTACAAGAGGATTTCTATAATTAGTATTGATCTGGATTTATGACATGGAATCTCAAACAGAAGTTGATTGTTGTATTTCTCAATTTGGTTAAAGGGGATTTCCCAATGGTTTTATGTGGTTTTTGGTTGTACTAATCTCATGCTCCACTTCAAGTTCGATGTTCAATGGGTGATTAGTCGGTCACCTAGTATCTCCCGGTCATGTTGAAGCCTTTGTGAGATTATTTTTGATTGATGCCAAATAGAGTATTGAAGTCATTGAAGGTTATCCCCCCTTGGTTTTGCAGAACCTAAAGCATAGAAGGATGGATCCACATCCTTTTTAATTGGTCCTTTTTAGTCTTGGTTGAATACCGGGAGTTGGCTACTCTTCAAAATATATCAAAGGGTGAAAAGGTTGTTGTTCAGTAATCACAGCATAAAAAGGAACCAACAGTCATCACCAATTCAAAATCTTGTCCATGCGACTTGGATGGCATAGGTCGTGTGTGTACTGTGGATACATTTGTGCAGTGTACACTCGTCCATAAATATGCAAACATGTAGAGTGTCATTAGAGAATTACAAATTTTCATCCTATGAATGTAATGCTCAATCCACCATCCAATAATACCGGGATTTGAATTCTTTCATTATATCCCCATTTTTTAGATTTATTTGGTCTTTTGGATTCTTCTTCGCGTCTTTCACACTCCTACAATCTCTCTTTATATATTTTTTTACATTTTTAGCTCTCATTTTGGTCTACACATTTATCGCATCTTATGTTGGGCACCCAATTATCATCATTGCTTTCATCTACTCAAGATTTGCATCGTAGTAGTGAAGGGGAGTCATCTACACTATCTCATTTTGTGTCTTTGATAGATACCTTGATCTTTATCTATTTTCTAGTTCTATTATTGTTTATCAATTTCATCAATATGGTTATCTATCACCATTTTCTATCATATCTATATCAGTTGTTGTGGAGGTGGAAACACCAAAGCAAAGATCTGATTAAGGCAGTTCTCCAAACAACTACCCCAACATTTTTTTCTCTTCATGTGTGCAAGTTCATGGAGAAACAAGTGTGGAATATCACCTTCATCAACTTTTGGTTTCGATGAGATCCATTTTCTCTTCTTAGTATTTTCATAGCATAGTTATACTTTTCATCTTTGTTTTGTCTTATTTAGCCTCTAGTTAGTATACACTCTTTTATTCCTATTACTCTTTCTGTTTTTCACTTTTTGATATGTTCTTTTCACTTTGTTTGTATGATATAAATGTGTGTCACACATTCATCCCATATTTGTACTATTTTCCTTGACCCGTACATGTTTCTGAGGCAGCGAGTTGGAAGAGTTCAATGTTTGGTCTTTGTAACATGCTTTTTAAATTTCTATAAGCATATTATTCTTATCTGCTAGTCTTCTTTAGTTATTTATGTGTATAGTAATTTAATATCTTAATTGATTTAGTCATCTTAATTCACTCACACCTGGTATCATAGTTTGTCAAAACCTCCTTACAGCATATAGTTCCTTGATCCCCTAGCTCACTAGAGCACTAGATAAGTGAGGCAACGCAAGGGATACTTCATCCCTTTATACTTTAACCAATCTCAAGGTCAATGAACTTTTCCTTCTCCATAGGATGAAATTCCTTGAATGCTAAAATCATGCTCCTTGAATTCTTAGATGCAAAATTGTAGTTGAGAGCTCCAATTGTACTTGTGAGATTGACTATGGGATCTCAAAATGAAAGAAGATAGCTTGCTTTTATACCTCTCACATCATTTTGAGGAATAAAACTTGGAGTAGACCAATGTGGGATTAGAATCACTACTCAATCAACCCGACTATTGCATGGTCTAAATTTCAAGTAGAATTAGTAGGATTAGGGAAAGCTGATTGGATTGTTCCTAGGAATGAGGCAAGATGACTGGCCTAGTCCACCCAATTTGGTCCAAAATTTAAACTTTAGTTTTAGAATTTTGGGAAGAGGCTGGATTTAATACGAAATTTTATTATGATGTCAAGATTGATGACGAAAGGCCACTTATGATTAATAAATAGGGCCTATGTGAGAAATAAATTGATGAGGGGATGAAATAATTAAAGGTTGCACCTATTATTAAGGGGGGGCATGTATGATTTTTAAGAGATTTAATTAAGAGATGACTCATAATATTGATTTAATCAATAAAGGACCTAAAGTGCATAGAGGAATGTGACATATTAAAAATGATTTCTAAGCAAGAATGGAATTGGACACCTTATTAAGGGTGTACAATTTATGATGATGCATCATAAATTTGTTCAAGGATAGTTCTATTTTTGTTTTGTGTTTTAACTAGTACATGAAATATATTTTTAATGAATTCATTGACATAATAAAGATGTAACAATCAAACAAATAAAATAACCCATAAAATAAAATAAAAAATAAAGTATTAAATAAAATGAATGCTCAAGTGATTTTGAGCAAGATCTACATTTGATAGCTTTATCATTTTGTTTATGTAACATAATCAATACAAATTAGAAAAAATATCATATAAAGTGTAAATTTAAGATAGACTTATAATAGCCTAGTCTAGAGTGTCCTGAAGGAGCTATAAATACCTTTAAACATCTAATTGGGGATCGCCCATCACCAACACTTCAAATTAGGTTACTAGTTAGGGGCATCTCCTCCTCCCACTCAATCTTATTGGTGCAAGGGAACTAATTATAGTTAGGAACATGATTGATAAATTGAGGTACTTGTATGACAACTATAACTTTCTTTTAAAGTAACTAATACCTTAACATTTCAAGGACAACATCAAATAGATAATTGTCACCCAAATTTTGATTAACATGCAAGGTCAAGTATCAATTTAGCTTTTAACATTGTGTTCGACAAAATTAATTTATTGATAAAAATTAGAATAAGCAATAATTAATATTTTTATAATACAACTCAGACTCTTCAATAGTGAAAAAGATTTAGTTCAAAATCATTTACTCATATTTAGTGGTTCACATGAACACATATCCTATGAGAATGAATAGTCCACTTAGCACTAATTGCATCTAGATGATGCTTATAGAGATAAACTATTGAAACTTCTTAATAGGTCACGATCCCATACAAATTTTATGTGTGTGTACACACACACACACACACACACACACACACACACATATATATATATATATATATATATATATATACACACACATATNTGAAACTTCTTAATAGGTCACGATCCCATACAAATTTTATGTGTGTGTACACACACACACACACACACACACACACACACACATATATATATATATATATATATATATATATACACGCACATATGTGTGTGTGCATATGTGTGTATATATATACATACATGTATAGATGTGTGTGTGTGTGTGTATATATCTGTGTGTGTGTGTATATATATATATGGGTGTGTATATATTTATATATGTGTGTGTGTGTGTGTGTGTGTAAATATATATATGTATATATATAAACTAATGGAGATGATGATGAAGACCAAGATCAGAGGTATACATGATTGTAGAAAGAATTAGATCAGTTGTTATTTTGGTATTGATGTCAAGCAATTGATTTCAGGTTCATATTGAATTGCAATATCTTTCAGAGTTGATCTAATTGGGCAATAGATAAATATCAGACAATGATAAGATCAGTTTGAGATAATTGGTTTCTACTTCATCGCATCAGTAAAGCAGATTGAGAAAGTCGGTAAGACTAAAGAGTTAAGTTACCAAGCAGAAAGAGTTTGTCGGTAAAGGGTTATGGGAGTCAGTCAGGAAACAAAGAAATTGAAGCATCGAGCAATACATGTTAGTCACTGAACCGAGAGTTAGTTATTGAGCATAAAAAATGTTAGAAACAAGGATAAGAATGCATTTAATGCAATGCTACAATGATCTGGAGGATTCCAAGAATGAAAAAGGAAGTTGGTTACAAGATCTACACATGGGAAAATTCAAGGAACAAATCTATGGTATAGATTAAGCGGCCAAAGAGAAGGTTTTATTTCCAAGAAAAGTGCAAGTTTTGAGGTGATACCAAAGCGGCTATCCAAGTTTCAATTTCATTGAATTAATTCAGAAAGGTTGATCTAATGACTTAGTGTGATTGAAGGAAAACCTAATCAAGCAGATTAGTAGGAAAAAACAAACTATATTTAAAGGATGAATTCAAAGAACAAATGGCTGGAAAGTTGAAGTGATGAAGTGCTACTGAGTGAGGCAATGAAGAGAAAAGAAGTGAAAATATGAGTCTAAGAGGACATATTGATGAAGTGTTGATGCTAGTAGTCAGAGAGAGAATAAAGGGGTATGATTACAAGAGGTATTTTCAGTTTTACAAATCATTTTACATATTGTTTCTTATTTGCATTTGTAATATCAAAAAATCTTAACTGAGTGGACTTAACAATCTTATTGTAAAATCCCTGAGAAAGGTGACATTATAAAAGAGTGATCAAAGCCCTCTAACCAGGCCACTCCTAACAGGGTGAAGATCATAACAGGTCTAAGGTAAATCCCCTAATAGGGTCACATTTAACAAATGTGTATTGTAATCTTTAATAGGATAAGCTTTTAACCGAGCATACTTCTGAAGAGTATTTTCATTGATGGGTGACAATTCCCATAGAGGTTTTCCCAAATTGGGTTTCCTCATTAAATCTGATGTCAAATGGGTTGAATGGTTAATGTGCATGTTATTTATTGTTTATTCAAGTTACTATTTAAGTTATTAAATATATTTGGTGATTCAGTTTTTGTTGTTGTTTATCCTACCGAGTTGAATTAGAGTTAAGTTTTTAAGTTTAAAGTATCATAGTTTTCTAATTCACCCACCCCCTCTCATTAATCCAACAATTGGCATCAGAGATAAGTACTCCAAGAGATAAGTTTAAAAGACTTGTGTTAAAGATCTGAATATGTATAAGAGGGAGGCACCTAAGCTGAATAAAGATAACTTCTCTATATGGAAAAACCAAATGAGTTTTCACCTATCTAATATTGGAGATTATGTAGTGTATTATGTTGACAATGAATAATACCACTTGTAACTGGTCCTTTGAAAGTTGAGAAGATAAGAGAAAAAAAATACCACACACAAGAAATGACTGAGATATCATCTACTCTGACCGATCTTCAGTTCAATGACATTATAAGATGTGATACAGAAAAGAAGATGTGGGATAGGATTGAATTGATACATGGTGGAGATCGACATGTTATGAAGGAAAAAGTTGAAAGATTAAGAGGGAAATTTGATTCTATGATAATGAAAGAAGGAGAAAATGTTACACTATACAACACTAGACTAAAGGAAATTGTAAATTCTATTAGAGGTGTTGGAAGACAAATTACTGAAGAAGATGTGAGAAGAAAATTGTTAGGAATATTTTTACCTATGTATGTCATTTCTTCAATACAATAACTAAGATATATTCCTCATAAGATTGTTTCATTGGATGCTACTTTTGGTAAGTTTATTTCTTTTGAGCTTAATGGTTTTGATAATAGTTTACCTTCTACTGCTATTACTGAATCTGTATTTAAATAATATTTTAAGATTGGAAGTTCTAGGGAGTCTAGACCTAGTGATGGTTATGTAAGCAGTGCTATTGAAATATTCTATAGCTACAATAAGAGTGAGTTAGAAGAACTATATGTTGAAGATGAAGAAAATGAAAGATGATTTGAAGCTCTACTAGCTAGAAGAGTACAGAGAGGTAAAGGAAAGTACCAAGGTAATATGGCCTTGAAATGTTACAAATATAATAAGATTGGACATATTTCTTGTAGATGCTCTGACAATGACAATGATGAGAAGAAAGACAATCAAGATGAGAAAAAAGAGAAAACATATTCAGGAGATTCTAAGATTACAAAAATAAAGGTAAGATGTCATTCCATAATGATAATGAAGGACTAACTGATGATGACACATATTGAAGAAGAAGTTGTATATGTTTCCATAAAGGATAATTTTGATGAAGAAAAATCCCTAATATCACATGTAAGAAAAAATGATACCTGGATTATAGGCAGTGGGTGTTCACACCACATAACTGGTGATACACTTAAGTTTATTAGTATGGAAGAACATAATGGAGCATATTATATTTGGTAATGATGCTCCATATCCTATGAAAGGTAAAGGTTCAATAATTATGTTAAATAATACAAGATGTGATTATTCATATTGGGTTGAAAGATTAAAGTACATTTTTTTGAGTGTGGCACAACTAAACAATTCAGGTCACCGACTATAATTTCAGTATGGGATGGTAAAAGTATTTGATCAAAATGGAAGTCAAAATGCCACTAGAGAAAAATCTGTAGGTAACCTATTTTACCTTGATACATCTATTAATATTTTTTTGTATGCTAAAGTTGAGGATGCATGGTTGTGGCTAAAGATATTATGTCATGTAAATTTTGACAATCTAATTAAAGTGAGCAAAAAGAATAGAGTAAGAGGTATACCAAGATTAGAAAAACCTAAGAATGTAATGTGAAAGGAATGTCAAGTTGGAAAAATGACTAAGTCAAGTTTTACAAGTAAGTCTTATGTTACACAAGGAATTTTAGACTTAGTGCACACTGACTTGTGTGGATCAATGAGAACACAAAGCTACTATGGTCATAGATGTTGGAAAGTTGACTACCTGAGGATGCATGACTCATTTTGTGTTTTCATCATGGCAACAAAGTCATGTTTAGTTTCTGTCATGAAAGACAAAATGACTAAGGAAAACAGGGTAGAACAGAGATACTCAGCGATCAGCACATCAGCGCACGTGCGAGAGATTGATTCAGCTTATGCACATTTAGATATAAGTTGTATGACATGTATACATGATATATCCAGACACACATAGTATGAAACTACAATACGGCAAAGTTACAAGTAGATCAATAGACCAACAGTCCAGGAGACAGAGCACTGAAGCCGACTAAGTGTTTTGATCAGCGTGTGTTATTTTATAATTTAATGGCTAAGCACCTTTGGTTATATGATTATGATGATGTAATTAACATTTTAGTAAACACGCTTGAGCTGACTTGTTTGGAAGCATTGCATATTTTGTTTTAGGGCCGACTAGTGTTTTGTTTTGGGTCATGCCTATTCAGATTTGAAGATATAAGTATTTAATGTAAAGATATGTTACAAGCGTTGATAATTATGTAAGAGGAAGATACAAAGGATAGTAAAATGAATTCAATATATGATATAGCTCTTTGAGAGAATAAGAGCAATGGCACATACACGGAACTGATCAGACAACAGTGTCATCACAGCAGTTCATTTTGATATAGTGCATATCATCTTTCAGAAGGTTGTAGCCTTCATCTTATTGGGAAGTGAGCCTAGGGAGTGAGCCTAGGGAGTGAGCCATATACCTTTAATAGGGTTTTTTAAAAGACTCCTAACAGGGTCTAACCTTTAACTAGGTCATTGTACTCATATTGTAAAGACTGCTTCTAACAGGGCAAAGGAACTCTCACAAGTTCATTATACTTAGTACAATATTTGTGGGTACTAATTCCCACCGGGGTTCTCCTCTTATCAAGGTTTCCCCATAATCATATCATATGTTATGAGTTGTTATGTTAAGCTTCATTCTATGTATGTTTGATTTATGCTTAAGTTGTTGAAAAGTAATTAATAAGACAAACACTGATTCACCCCCCCCCCCCTCTTAGTGTTTCTAACAATTGGTATCAGAGCTCTGGTCCTCAACAAATAAGTTTGACCACTTGAGGAGATCATGGACTTAGTAGAAGAAAAATATTTGAAAAAGAATCTTGAAGCAGCCCTTGAAGATCTTGATAGATCTGATAAAGAAAATGAAGAACTTAGACTGAAAGTTGATGGCTCACAAATTCTTATCAAGAAATTAAGAAAAGATTTGAAAGATTGTTCTACAAGTGTTAGGCAAAATGATCAAAAAGCTCAATGAAGAGAATATGTCTCTAAAAGATAAAGTTGAAAATCTAGATGAAAAGCTTACAGACAGCCTAATTGCTATAGAAGAAAAGATCAAAGAAATCAAACAACTAGATGATGAACTCTTGAAAGCAAACATGAAAGTTCTAGAATTGGAAAACATAAAAAAGAAGTTGGGATCTGAATTAACTAAAGCAAAGGATAAGATTGATAAACTCTACACAAGTTTTGATTCACTTCAATCTCAACTTAATGCACAAAAGTAGAAAGGTGACACTACTGGTCTTGGATTCAATATAACACAAACAGAAGTCAATTCATTGCAAGAAAGAAAGAGACCTCATGAAGCATCTTCAGAAACAAAGAAAGTTGAAAATATTGAAGAGATTAAAGCAGATCTAACAAAAAGGGAAATCAAGCAAGTTAACAAAACTTGTTATGCATGCAAAAAACATGGTCATTTGGAAAGAGATTGCAAAAAGGTAAGACCTTTCAATGGTTATTATTTCTCTTGTAATAAATTTGGTCATAGGGCTATACATTGCAAAACCCAGTCTCAATAGAATCAAAGAAGAATGAATCAAAATAATCAGAGAAATCAACCTCAAAGAAATTTTTAGAACACTACATGTTAGATATGTAACTTCAATGGACACATATCAAAGCAATGCAGCATGATGAACAAAAGCATTAGACCCCCTATCATTTGTCACACATGTGGAAAGGCAGGACACATCTCAAAGTTTTGTAGATCCAAAACTCAGAAGCAAGATGAACCTAAGAAATCACTATTTTAAGAAAAAGGAGAAGTAAAGTTTGTTCAAGAAAATGAAGATTCAAGAAAAATTTGGGTTAAAGTAAAGAAGGAAAATGATGTTGAAAAAGTAGTTGATGCATCCACAGTGGATGCACCCTCTACTTCTGCTTGAATAGACCTTCTTGGTCTTAGGGGGAGCTATTCTAGCTTAGGACCCCTGCGCAGTTGGTATACTCACCTCTGAGTATGCACCTATGATACCATGGTTACAAGAACATAATATTGCTATGTGCATTCATGCATTGTCTCTAATGCATCAGGATCAAAGTTTCAAAATCTCTAGGTAATTTGCATACGGTTGCAAACATTAAATGCGGTAGATTGTATAAAGAAAAGAAACTATTCAATCTTCCTCACACTTTCATTCAAAGAGCACAAAATTTGGAGAGAATTGGAGAACTAAGACATCAAGGCATGAAGGCATAACAGATTTGGCAGTTGACCAAATGGATAAAAAGTTTGAAACGGAACCCTAGCAGTTGCGTCGTTTCAGAATTTTGTTAAACCCTACTTAAGAAAATTCCAAGTATGGCAACTCCAGTTGTGTTTGATATAGTAGAGAGGAAGAGATTTGTATTCAAGAAACGTCCATTCAAATCCATACTAGATGATGTGGAAGGGGCTTTCTCCAAAACCCCGCTAGGTGTTGTTCACGTGGAAGATATCTGCGTGTATATTTACTGTAAGAAGGAAACAATAAGTGATGTCAAAATAGCTACTCATATGGCATCCATGATGAAACCTAACTACACATTCAAAGATGAATTCACGCACTTGATTGATAACCCTATCTTTGAGTATTCTGATGCGCATGAGTTTGATGAGCCTAAATGGGTAAAGATTCTGTTGAGCAGAATACATGATGATCTTTACTGGATTGGTGAGGTCCTTGTGCGTATCACCACAAACCTAATTCATGAATTAATCAAACTTCCCAAGACTGGACCACTCTTTCCCACTAGAAAGGATGTCAAAAAGAAGATTGAAAAAGTTTGTCTATCCAGAAGTGACAAGCACAAAATGACAGTTGACCCTATCAAAGAAGATGACATAAAACTTCTGACAATGATACTCGGATATAAGTTTCAGCAAGCAAGCAGACTGAATAGTGTCTCTGCAGCAACAGTCCTAGCAGCTATCAAAATGGTGAAGGATAACACTCAATACAACTTATGTGAGATCTTGCGCGGTCAATTGATTGACAACATCCGAATCATCAAACATGACAGGAGAAAAACATTCAGGTTTGGATCCTTGATTATCTATTTGTATTTCCATATAGTTGGAAAGGTTGCAAATCTCTACCTGGATAGGAGAAAACCCACAATGTCTCAGATATCACTCAAGGTCACCTTAGAGAGTAGTGCAAGGGATGCCATGGATATTGATATAAAGACATTCAGGATCAAAATGCAGAATAGGTACAAATTATCTAAGAAGATAGTTGACAAATATAAGGATACCATATGTTTCATGCTAGAAACAGATTGCACATGCATGGAGGCAGTTGAACCTAGAACCAAATGGATTCATCCTCTTGGTTATGAAGTGGATACTATCCTACACAATGCTGATAATAAAAGGAAAGCTTCTAGAATTACATCTAACATACTGAAAGTTCATGGAGTCACACAAGAAGATCTTGATAAAGCCAGAGATGCCAAGATAGAAAAAGAACTTGAGAAAGCTAAACAGATCCAGAAGAAGAAGAAAGTAGAGAGCACCTCTGTGCCCTCTACCACCATTGACTTAGATTCATCTCCATTGTCTACACCAAGAAAGAAGACTAGAGGAAGAAAATAGGAACCCACAAATCACCCATCCTCAAGGAACACTCAGAGAAAAGCCAAGAATACTCTGTTAACATATTGTTCGTTTGTGTTTAACTATGCATATATTATATATATATGTATTTATATAATATTAATAATAATTGTTAATATATATATTTCTCTGATAAATATATATTGGAATGAACTCATATATATATATATATATATATTAGTTATTAATAAATGATATGTATAATGAACAGTCACTTCATTTAGTATCAACAACCACATCTCTCTATAATGAATAGTCACAACTGTTCATTATAGATTCTATATATAAATACAAATATATATTTTTGTAGAATCAATCAATAACCAACGCAATTGTATTCTATTGCATACATTCAGTTTACATCTCCTGATTTATAATTCCTTAACATGGTATCAGAGCAAAGCCTGGGAGTTGATAGTTGAGGAAAATTTGATTTGAACATATCTTATCTTATTATAGTCAGATCACTATACAATGACCATAATTGTAGGAGACATATCATCGGTGATATTATTGACCATAGATAACAATATTATTATCGTGATTAATATCGACTGTTGAAGACAGTATAGTTATTATGGGATCATCACCAATTGGAAAGACACATACTCAGCAATATTAGTTTGTCTAGTTTCATATACTATGTGATTCATGAACACGAACGAAGATATATGAACTACATAGTTATACAATGAGGAGATATAAAGACGAAGGAAAATATCAGAAGTGGAGGACTGTCTCATCACATATTGAAGACAACCAACCGGTATATAAGTTCAGTTTCCAGCATATTTGAGACAATGGGATTGTCGACAATGGAGTATACACAATCACCGACTAATGCTACAGAGAGGTTGATGAGATATATCGATCCCAATAATAGCTTTCTAGTCGTATTAGCTGATTTTCACTCGATAGAATTGAAGGACGGGACAACAATAAGTTTGGTTTCCAACGCATGTTCATTACACTAGTCATCTGCTGCTAACTAGGCAATGATCTTTAACGGAAGTCCAGAACCTTGTTAAACTAAATTAACAACATAAGCAACAATAGAGATTGGAGAATGGTGAAGAGATATGAATCTCCACCATCAAACAATGCAACCATCCCCATGCAAGTTATATAAAGGGAATAGGAATAAGGAGAAGGTAGGAAGAATATCGGATCTTATATGTTTTTAGATTAGTAACAACATCATTCTTGTTAGCGTTAAACTTCAGATTTGATGGTGATACGATGACCTTATGTTTTACTTCAGTTCAGATCAGTTATTTATAGATGACCTTTTGTTTGGTCCCTTAATTTATTCTTCATCTATGTTTGATTGAAGTATGATCTGTGGTAATGAAGGATGAACGCATTCATGCAATAAGTCTAACTAAGATAGCTATTGTTAGCTGCAAATCTTTCAAATCATTGCCCGTGGTAAATCATTGATTTATATAAGAAATAGCAACTTCATTGGAAGCTTTATATGTGAGGAAGAAAAGAGTGATCAATTAACTGAATCGATAGCGACTATATCACAGTGTCTATGCAAATTTTGTTTGGTGTTATCGGGAATGAAACTCATAGTGTTATCAACGGTGAAATATATAGTTTCCAAGTTCTGGCGTCAGCAAATATGTGTATATACTATATATCAAAATCTTTATAAGGTCCATCGAAAGTCAAATATTGAAGGATACAAGGAAAGATTGCAGTCCTTCTTACGATATTAAAGAAGCATCCAAGAGTATGGATTCATTGAAAGGGAATTATAATGAGAGTTAAATCATGAGTAATATTTTTGGGC
>MU228288.1:2581805-2620147 GCA_018584345.1 Thuja plicata | reverse complement strand
GCGCCATTCGGTGCCACGTAAACTCGGCCGAGTTAGACTGGGCCGAGTTTGACTCGGCCGAGTATGACGCGAATGAGCACCCAAAATTGTCCTCAGGGGTGACAGATTATTGTGCTTTTACCCACCTACACATTATCAAATATTTGTATATGTTCAACCAGATTTTCCCGATACCTTACCTAATGTACAAACCGAGGAGGAAGTTGAACAAAGAGGACTACCACCAAATGATGGAAAGGAAGTTCCATCGACTACTAAGCATGTTCTAGCTAAATATGTAAGGAGACACCACTCACCGAGTAAGATAATTGGAGACCAAGATGGAGGAATTGTGAAAAGAAGAAAGGTAAGAGAAAATACATGCTTAATTTGTGAATTAGAACTAAGAAGATTTAAAGATGCATTAGGAAATTAAGATTGGGTTAAAGCAATGAAAGAAGAGTTAGATCACATTGTAAAGAATAACACATGGACTTTAGTACCAAGACCTAAAGATAAGAATGTTATTTGTACTAAATGGATTTTTAGAAATAAATTGAATGAGCATGGAGATGTAGTCAGAAACAAAGCAAGACTATTTTGAAAGGGATATGCACAAAAAGAAGGAATTTACTATGGTGAAACTTTTACACCTGTTGCTAGATTAGGAAGAGTTAGAATTCTACTATCATATGCAGCTTACAAAGGATTTAAAGTTTATCAAATGGATGTCAGCATGCATTTCTTAATGGTATTCTTGAAGAAGTTTATATAGAACCTAAAGGATTTACCGAGAATACTAACAATGAAATGCTATGCAAACTACACAAGGCCCTATATGGTTTGAAACAAGCACCCCGAGCTTGGTATGAAAGATTACATGCATATCTAATCAAGACTGGATTTCAAAGAACTAGTGATAATAGTAATGTTTATCTGAAATGTGATAATACTAAAAAGATTTTGATTGCTTAGTTATTTGTTGATTACATTATTTTTGGAGGCAATGACACATTATGCAGATCTTTTGCTGAAGAAATGAGAAAGGAATTTGAGATGTCCATGATTGGAGAGATTAAATTCTTTCTTGGACTACAGATTCAACAAGTAAAAGATGGGATCTACATTACATAATCAAAGTACACCAAAGAGATCCTAAAGACTTTTGGGATGGAAGACTCAAGACTGGTTGGAACACCAATGATCACTGGTTGCAAGTTATCAAAGGAAGTAAATGAGATACTCTATAGATTAATGATTGCTAAGCTACAATATGTTGTTCATAGAAGACCATATATAGCTCATGCAGTTGGTATTGTTGCTATATTTTCTTCCAATCCAAAGGATTCACATATGTCTGCAGTGAAAAGGATATTTAGATATCTGAAAGGAACCAAGGACTTTGGTCTACTATACAAGAAATGAGGAACTTTTGAGTTAACAGTATACACCGATGTTGATTGTGCCAGAAATGTTGATCATAGAAAAACTACAAGTGGAGGAAATTTCTTTAAAGAAGAAATACTAGTTACATGGTTGAGTAAGAAGAAAAGTTTTATATCACAGGCTACTATCGAGGCTGAATATGTTGCATTAGATATGAATTGTGCAAATATTGTATGGATTAAAAAACTACTAGAAGGTATGCAAGAGGAGATTTCCAATCCAATTACTATCTTTTTTGATAACACAAGTGTTATAAACATATGAAAGAATCTGGTAATGTATTCTAAGACCAAGTACATATCTATCAAGTATCATTACTTGAGAGAGAAAGTTCAAGAGGAGAAGGTAATGTTGGAGTATGTGAGCTCAAAGGAGCAATTAGCAGATATATTCAGTAAGCCACTACCAAAGGATTCTTTTGAGTATCTATGAGGTAAATTAGGGGTCCTACCCCTATCCAACATTCATTAGAGAAAGATGCATGTTGCATCAATTCTAGGACTCAATAGAATATCTATTTTGTGAGTTGATGCTAGTGTTCACACTTTAGATGTTGCTTGAAGTTATGTAAAGTAATTATGTATGCAAAGAGTTATCAGTAAATGAAAAGTATAATCCATTGCCTGAACAAGTTTTCATGAGTACAAACCTTTGGCACTATTGTCAAAGAGGGAGAATGAATAATTAATGAATACATATATTAAAGGAGAATGGTTGATTGGAAGAACAAAAAGAGGAAGAATATGCATAAAGATGTTAAGAGAGAATGAACATAGAGGGAGAACAAGATCAAACCACTCAGAGGGAGTAAAGACATAACAAAGATGTAAAAAGGAAGATGAATAGTGTTTCCATAATCAATTGACAATGTTGCCATCAATGCCAAAGAGGGAGATTGTTACTCAACTAATGGAGATTATGATGAAGACCAAGATCAGAGGTATACATGATTGTAGAAAGAATTATATCAGTTGTTATTTTGTCATTGATGTCAAGCAATTGATTTCTGGTCATATTGAAATGCCATATCTTTTGGAGTTGATTTAATTGGGAAATAGATAAAGATAAAACAACGATTAGATCATTTTGAGATAATTGGTTTCTACTTTATCAATTTGGTAAAGAAGATTGAGTAATTCGCTAAGACTAAAGAGTTAAGTTACCAAGCAGAAAGATTATGTTGGTAAAGGTTTATGAGATTCAGCCAAGACATCGAGACATTGAAGCGCCGAGCAGTGCATGTTAGTCACTGAACCGAGAGTTAGTTACCGAGCATAATAAATGTTAGAAACAAGGATAAGAACACATTTAATACAATGCTACAACAATCTGGAGGATTCCAAGAATGAAAAGGAATTTGGTTCCAAGATCTACGCACAAGAAAATTGAAGGAAGAAATCTATGGTGTAGATTAAGCATCCAAAGTGAAGGTTTTATTTCCAAGAAAAGTGCAAGTTTCGAGGTGATGCCAAAGTGGCTAACCAAGTTTCAACTTCACTAAATTAGTTCAGAAAGTTTAATCTGACAATTTTGCATGATTGAAGGAAAACCTAATCAAGCAGATTAAGAGGCAAAAACATATTCTATTTACAGGATGGTTTCAAAGAACAAATGGCTGGAAAGTTGAAGTGTTGAAGTGTTACCGAGTGATGAAGTGAAGAGAAAAGAAGTGAAAATTTGAGTCTAAGAGAAGAGATAGATTATGTGTTGATACCAGTAGTCAAAGAGAGCATAAAGGGATCTGATCAAGAAAGAAATAGTTACAGTTTTATACATCATTTTACATACTATTGCTTATTTGAATTTGTAATAGAAAAATATCTTAACCAAGTGGACTCAACAATCTTATTGTAAAATCCTTGAGAAAGGTGACATTCTAAAAGTGTTTTCAAAGCCCTCTAACAAGGCCACTCCTAATAGGGTGAAGATCTTAACGAGTCTGAGGTAAATCTCCTAACAAGGTCACATTTAACAAATGTGTATTGTAATCTTTAACAGGATAAGATTTTAACCGAGCATACTTCAGAAGAGTATTTTCATTTGTGGGTGATAATTCCCACGGAGATTTTTCCCAAATTAGGTTTCCTCGTTAAATCTGATGTCAAATGCTTGAATGGTTAATGTGCATGTTTTTTACTATTTATGCAAGTTGTTGTTTAAGTTATTGAAGATATTTGGTGATTCGGTTGTTGTTGTTGTTGTGTATCCTACAAAGTTGAATCAGAGTTAAGTTTTTAAGTATGAAGTATCATAGTTTTCTGATTCACCTCCCTCTCAGTAATCCAACAATATGTATATATACATACATACATATAGACATATATACATACATACATATATGTATGTATATATATGTATATATATACATATATACATATATGCATATGTATATGTATATGTATGTGTATATGTATATATATATATATACATACATATATATGTGTGTGTGTGTGTATGTGTGTGTGTGTGTGTGTGTGATATTAATTTATATATCTATTATGGAAATCAATGATAAATATTTTCTAATGTATTTAGAATTCATATTTCTTTTATCTTACCGTATAACTTTTTATAACTTTGTTATTTATCTTTCTTTCATGGTCACATATTTCATGTCAAATTTGTGAGGAGAACCAATGTGTAACAAATTTATGTATTCAATGCAAGACAATAAATCTCTATACCATCCAAATACATCGATAACTCATCTAATAGGTGGTATTTTTCAATTGGTCGTGATAGGCTTACATTAGAACTATTACCCAAAATTTCCTATTCTATGCTCTATTGGCTTACAAGTGGAGTAAATGTGGCTCCTACAAGGGTTGAGCCCAGCTTGTATGAGATTTTTCCATGGCTTATGTTCCTTTTCCTATTTCTACAATGTCCCTAGGCCTAGACTTGAAACTCTTGTATAATTTTAAGAGAAAAATCCTTAAAACCCTAAGTCCTTGTAGCTCGTTATAAAATTGAATTACCTTTTCATGCCACTTTAAGTCTTACTAGACCATGTGCCACTTAATCCTAGTCTTTTATCTCTTAATCTCATGATTCTTGGTAGTTAGTTTTTTTATTCAGTGACTTGATCTCCTGAGCTTGTGATGCTTGGAAGTTAAGTTCTTGACATTCAACGATCTAGCGATGAGGTTAGTGCTTGAATTTTTATGTTTATCTCATAATCTCATGATGATGTGGTTAAGTGGGAAAATATCTAGAGACTCAGCAAGGACCATCGATGTAGATCACATCATGTGGTTGTCGCTAGATCTCATGAGTTAAGTCTGGTTAAGTTAAATATTTGGAGATTCAGAGATATCCTTTATCGTTGGATATCATAATCTAAGCTGAGTCAATTTAATCATTCAAAGATTTAGAGATATGTGTTATCTCTAAATATCAAGACCAACATAATTCAATTCAAGTTTTCTAGAGATCATGCACTGACCATTGATCAAGACTGAGATCTAGAGTTACCACTGGATTGCCAGATAAATCAAAGTCAAGAAAGAGTATTCAACAATTTAGAGATACAAGGCTGAGACTTAATGGGATGCAGACACGTGTTCAAGTGCAAGATCATATCGGTAGTTTTTGCTGAATCTCAGAACAAACCAAGAGTTAAAGAAATCATTCAGAGACTAAGAGATGTACTTTATCTCTAAATCTCGAGACTAGACCATAGTTAAGTCTTTCACTTGAAGATTAAGAGATGGCCTTTATCTCTGAATCTCATAATAGACTTGGGTTTAGATAGAATATCTCAAGATTACATGCCAACCATGGATCATGACTGAGATTTGTTGTTGTTTCTAGATCACATAATAACATTAGGGTTAAGTTGAGCATTGGGAGATTCAAAGATAGCCTTTGTCGCTAGATCTCATAATAAAACCAGAGTTAATACTTGCATTCAAAGATCACGAGATTGCTTTATCTTTGAATCTCAAAATAGAACCTGAGTGAGGCCAAGTCTTGTTAGATTCAAAATCAACCATCAATGCAAGCTTACATCATTGGCTATCACTCAATATCTTAATAAACTAAGGATCAAGACAAAAATTTGGAGACTCAGATATTTGTGTTATCTCTTAATCTCATGATCATACTAGAGTTAAAGACAGGATCTGGAGACTTGGAGATACAAAGGATTGATACACGGGATGAGTCAAATGCAGGTTAAAGAAAAAAGCAGATATGAGATAGATCCAATGGTTGGTGTTAAGCCTCAAAGAGAAATATGCACAATAGATAATTTATGAGGCATTGCACCTTCCTTCCACGTGTCTGGATCATATCTGAGCTTGACTCCTGAGTAACTAAGGAAAGATCTACGACTAGGTTGCAAAAGGAGATAGAGTCTTGTTCCTGGACTGCTGATGAGATTTTCCATGCCACCTGTGACTATTACAATCACATATTTCAAATATTTAAATCTTTCTCACGGTTTTTATGGTGGTGGTGTGATCTTTCAAGTTGTAGATAGGGTAGATGGATCAGGGTGATCTTTCCAGTCAAAGTTATGGTGATGGGAGATATCTCCAAGACATATCTAATCATCTGGGATATTTTCCAAGGTGTATTAATGAACAGACTTGACCCTTTTAGGGTTTCTGATTATCTTCAATAATATATTTTGTAACCCTAAATTATTTGATCTAATCTGATTGGATCGTCTCCCGAGCCTTGGTGGTTGAGGAGTTTATATATAAGTAGTTTTTAAATATTTTGTAAATAGGTTCGGATTGTGTAAAAAGACTTTCTATGACATTTTTCCATCCTCAATATTTTTTATATGTCTGTAATTCTCAAGGAGGTTCGGTTTATGTAAGACTTTCTATGAAATTTTTCTTGTCCTCAAGTTTTCATATGTCTATAATTCTCACTAAAGCATAATACAGTGGCTGAGGTTTGGAGATATCTCTGAGCTATGTTAGTCCTATTTATTTTTGTAGTTTTGTGTACATTGTGAAGGATTGATAGAGATAATCTTGTGAATTTTTTCCATTCCCTATTATCTTTTCTCATTTCAGTACCTTCTTGATGGAGTGAATGTTTTCTTGCAGGTCATAGTCCGTGTTTAGGCTCATGTAAGCTATTTTCATGAAATCTTTTCTTTCCCTAAATAGTTTCATCTCGGACCTCTCTATGAAACACTTTTTCAAGCCTATTCAGAAGGTTGTACTTGCTTTAAGTTAGAGATTTCATGCTAACTCTTAGCCATTTTTGTTATAATTCATGTCATATCTGGTTTATCACCTAATAGTTTAAGTTCTTTCTTTCTGAATTTCAGTTTCCTTATCTCTCTTTTCCTCCCAAGTTTTATTTCAAATTTCAAGAGAATAATAGGTGATTATCCAAGAGGAACTGACCTAGAATCTGGAGGTTTCACTTCAATTTTAGCAAGGTCCTACAACCTATAATTGAATCTCATGTTATACCAGATCACTAGACTCTCGAGTTTAGTAGGGTGCAAATTTGGTGTATAACAGTTTTGGCATGTCCTGTGGGACACCAAAGAAGTTCATCTTTTAAATGCTATGTTGTCTCTGATATGTTGGTTACATAGTCTTGACCTAAAAGTGGTTTTTTTAGAATATCTGGAAACTCCACTAGTGTTTAGAACAAGAAAGATCCAGTCCTACTAAGCTTTATGAGAAAGATAGAAACAAGAAGCTCAAACCTTCTAAATTTTTGTAGTTTTCTCCAACTAAAAGAAAAGGAAGAGCATCCCTAATGACACCCCCTACAAGGAGAGTGCAGTCTACACCACCTATTATTGAAGAAAGACCCTTGTTATTTCATACAAGAAGGAAAGGAAGGTCTTTAAGCAAGGAGTTTCTAAGAGACTCAGCTTCACTTACTGGTTCAAGTGCGACCCATACAATTTTTATTCAACAAATATTAGTCGCTGCGATGGCAAGGAAATTTGCATTTGTACCCTTTAATCAGGGTAGACCATTAATTTTTTCACAACACCATGATGTACCTCTAGCAGCATTTGCCTATTTTTACAGTTGAAAGCCAAACAAAATCTTGTGAGCATGTCAGAGATGTGGCTACCATTTGTAATATAGACCATATAATTGAGGAAGATGTGGCTACCAAGTTGTTGGAAACCTCCTTCAAAGGCAAATCCTTGGAGTGGTTTAGAACCCTAGCAATTGGCTCCATTGATTCATGGGACAGACTTGGAGACTCCCTCAACAAATATTTTGAAGATAAATTAGATCATTTGTCCCTAGTAGAGAAAACTCACTACTATCAAAAGAGCCCCTCAAGAACAGATGAGATATTTCAATAATAGATTTCTTAAGACATGAAATATGATTCCTATTTCTATAAGGCCTTCAGTAGATTATGATTTTCTATAATTTTTGAAAAGTTTAAATAGAAATATATTTGTCATGATCCAGTTTATTGGGGGTACTTCACTACCCCAGGCTTTTGATATAGTTGTTAAAGCAGAGAATTGTCTGATCCAAGTGTTGGAAAGATTGCTACAATGTAGACAATTGTTATTTTTTCATTGATGTCAAACCTTAACTGGTGAGACTATTGTTGTATGTTTGAGTACCATATCTATTGATTGATGAAGATTTGAAGAATAGGATAACAAGAAGACCAAGAAAATGGTTGAGTTATGAGTATACACTAGGGTACTTGATCATTTGGCACTTTGGAAAAGTGATATGTTGTTTATCTTTCACTGTCAGATCACTGGAAAGGTGATTTTGAGAAAAGCAAAGTTGATGCTGAGCAAAGCGAAAGGTGATGCCGAGAAAAGCAAAGATGGTGTTGAGTGCTAGTGAAATGCCAAGGGAGACAGAGAAATCCAAGCAATAGTATTTTATTAATTGATGAGATTTGTGATCTCTGGCTGACATAGTTGATTTTATTGGGATATGCATTGTTAATTAAGATTGGTCCACACTCATTTAATGCATGGGAAACCGTTGTTAACGCATGGATTCAATGTTTAATTAATGACTGTATTGGAGAAGTAAATTAAATGTAGTGATGGAAAGATTCGTTGGATCTGACCTAACCTAAGATCTACGATCTTGATTAACTGGAAAAAGATCTATCTAACCTAAATGAAGAGGTATAATATAACATACAGAGGTTATTGTTAATCCAAGCATAAGGAGAAGTTGTATGCAAGAGTATTGCATGGTTAATTGACTGATTGGAAAAACCTAGCAAAGAAGGCTGAGCAGAGAAGCAGAGAGAGATTGCTTGATGGATTTCCAAGCAGATCTGAAGTTTGAGATGAAAATGGAGGCCACTTATTGAATTAGCATTAGAGCTGAAATTGGATATGGATTTGTAAAGTAAGTTGTATGTATCATATCACACCTGCTGATTACTTTCTAACCATTTTATCAATTCAAATCCCTTAACCAGGTTGACCTAACAGTCATTGTATAAATCCTTTGAACAAGGTGACATTCAAATTGGATTGTTCTAAGTCCTCTAACAAGGCCACTCCTGACAGGGTGAGTAAATCCTTTAAGCAAGTCACATTTTACAGTGTGTTTTGTAACCTTTAACAGGGTTGGCTCCTAACTTGGCATCACTTCAAAAGAGTGAAATTTTGGTAGCATGTTACTGGTGGTTTTTCCCATATTGGGTTTCCACATTAAATCATGGTGTCAAAATTTGTGAATGTTTATGTTGTGTTTTACTGTTAAGTTTCTGTAAGCTTATTTCATTAGTACAGTAAACTACACACTTTTGTTGTTTATTGCTGCCGAGCAGATCTGAGTTGTTGAAGTGGTATAAAGTTTTATATGGGCACATCTAGACCTAAGGATAACTAATTCACCCCACCCCCCCTCCCTCTCAGTTATTCTAAATTCATTCTAACAATTGGTATCAGAGCTTTGTTCTCTTGAAATAGTTTGAAGGTACTTGGAGATAAAGATCAAGATATATAAAAGGGATGGACCAAAGATTAACAAGGAAAACTTTCCTGCATGGAAAAGTTTGATGAAACTTCACTTGGCTAGTATCTGTGACTCTGCTAAATGACATATTCAACAAGAATATATAGCCCCTACTAGAGTTCATAATGTTGCACAATTAAGATAAAAGCATGAACATAATCAAGCAATGTTGGAACTTGCATCATCTCTGAACTATCATGAATTTGAGGACATCAAGGACTGAACAAGTGCAAAGCATATGTGGCATGCCCTTAAAACCATATATAGAGGTGATATGAATCTACTTAGAGCCAAATATGAAAGCTTGAGAGGTAATTTTGATGATTTGAAAATGAAAAAAGGAGAAAATATAGTGCAATATTATGATAAGATAAAGGAAGTTGTAAATGCTATTAGAGGAGCTAAGGGAACCATTGATGATGATACTATCATGAGAAAGGTACTGAGAACACTTCTTCCTATTTATGCTATTAGAGTATCTACAATTCAAGAATTGAGATGTACTCCTAACAACAATTTGACTCTGGAAAGTTTGGTAGGTAGACTTACTGCATTTGAGATGTCAAATTTTGACAACTATACTCCACAAACTGTTGAATCTGCATTCAAGTCACAGATGGTCATTAGCAAATCAAGGAAAGAAAATAAATGTGTGAGCAGTGATAGTGACACTTCAGATAATGATCTAGAAGAGCTTGAGGCACTTATGGCAAGGAGACTAGCTAGAGGAAAAGGAGGATTCAGAGGTAAACTTCCTATTATTTGTTTTTCTTGTAACAAAGTTGGTCATATTGCTGCTAGATGTCCTGATAAGAATGAGAAATATTAAAGAAGAGACAACAAGTATAAAGATAGAAAGGATGGCTGAGACTATAGAAAGTACAAGGAATACAAAGACAAAGGTAAGAAATCTTGTTATATAGCTGAAGAAGCCTCTAACAGTGAATCTGATAAATCTGATGAAAATAATATAGAAGTTATGTATGTTGCAATGAAAGATGATTCTGATGATGATGAGAAAACTGCATTAATTTCTTATATGAGTAAAGGTGATCGTTGGATTATTGATAGTGGTTGTTCACATCACATGACTGGTGATAAGGACAAATTTGGAACCTTAGATCAATGTAAAGGTGGATATGTTAAGTTTGGTAATGATACACCTTATAGAGTTAAAGGGAAAGGATCAATTCAATTGATTGACAAGATTAGATGTGATGATGTGTATTGGGTTGATGATCTTAAGTATAACCTATTGAGTGTTTCACAGCTGAACACTTATGGTTACAGAGTTGAATTCCATCACAGGAAAGAAAATATCTATGATGACAATGGAGAATTAGTTGGAAGTGGTGAGCAAACTAGAGGTGACTTATTTTATCTAGACTTAGCTGAAGAGACATGCTTATTTGCACAATAAATGATGTTTGGTTATGGTATAAGAGTCTATGTCATGTTAACTTTGATAACTTGGTAAGAATAAGTAAATTGAAAAAGGTTAGAGGGCTGCCTAAGTTAAATAAACCTGAGAATGCAATGTGTAAGCAATGTCAATTGGGAAAAATGACTAAATCTAGCTTTAAGAGAAAAACTCATACTTCTAAGAATATTTTGGAATTGGTTCATACTGACCTTTGTGGACCTATTGGTGACAAAAGTTATAGTGGAGAAAAATAATTTATTCTATTTGTAGATGACTACTCTAGGATGATGACTGTTATGTTTCTTAAAGAAAAATTTGATGCATTTCAATTATTTAAGTGGTACTTGGAAAAAGTTGAAAAGGAAACATGTAAGAGTCTAAAATGTCTGAGATCTGACAGAGGAGGTGAGTTCATTTCTAATGAGTTTAACAGGTTCTTCAATGACCGAGGGATAAAAAGATAGATGTTCACACCTAGGACACCACCACAGAATGGTATAGCTGAAAGAAGAAATTGATCTATCATGGATTGTGCCAGAACATTAATGATGGAGAAAAATGTTGCACAGAAATATTGGAGAGAAGCTGTAAGTGTAGCAGTTTATACCTTGAACAAAGTACAAGTCAAGAAAGGTACAAATACTACACCTTATGAGCTATGGTATGGACATGCACCTACTGCAAGTTATTTTAAAGTCTTTGGGAGTAGATGTTTTATACTGAAGGATAATAGAAATGGTAAACTTGATGCTAAAGGAGAAGAAGGCATATTTCTTGGATATTATACTAAGAGAAAAGCATACAAGTGCTTGAATTCTAACACTAACAAAATTGTGGAAAGTGAAAATGTTAGAATTGATGAATATGTAGAGAGAAATGAAGTTGAAAGCATGATTGATCCTGAGAGTTACAGATCATTCACTTATCTTGAAGAGGAGGATTCTAACGAAACTGAAAATGAAGTTTCTGAGAAACAGTCTGCACCTGCCAAGACACAGAATGAAATTGTCGGGTAACAGGAGGTGAATGACGAGCTATCTGATGGAGATGTTGAGTCACAGTTTCACCCTGAACTAAACATGAATGATCAAACTGAAGTTGATAAAGAGCCTACTTTGGAAAAATACATGAGAAGGCACCATACACCTGATCAAATCATAGGAGCAAAGGATTCTGCAGTTATGACAAGAAGAAAATTAAGAGAAGATACATGTTTGCTATGTGATTTTGAGCCTAAGACAGTAAAAGATTCTTTAGACAATGAAGATTGGATTCAATCCATGAATGAAGAGATAAACTAGACAGAAAAGAACAAGACATGGACACTAGTGCTGAGGCCTAACAATAAAAATGTAATTGGTACTAAGTGGGTATTCAGAAACAAGTTGAATGAACATGGAGAGGTAACAAGGAATAAAGAAAGATGGGTATGCAAAGGTTATGCACAAGAGGAAGGAATTTACTATGGAGAGACATTTTCCCTAGTTGCAATATTGGAAGGTGTAAGAACTCTACTCGCATATGCAGCCTGCAAAGGATTTAGATTTTATCAAATGGATGTGAAGTCAGCATTTCTAAATGGGATATTAGAAGAAGTATATATTGAACAAGCTAATGGATTTGTTAACACAAGAAAGAGGAACATGGTTTTCAAACTGCATAAGGCATTATATGGACTAAAATAAGCACCCATAGCATGGTATGAAAGATTGCACAATTATCTGATAAAGATTGGATTTGCAAGAACAAATGACAACAGAAATATGTATTTGAAAATAGAGCAAGGTAAAGGTGTTAGAATAGTCCCAAAGGATAACTGAGAGGGGGGTGAATCAGTTATCAACTAATTTAATTATTTTCTTTTATTAACTCTAGAATATAATAAAGTAAATGCACATTCAGATAACACAATAGACAACACCACAATTTGGTTACAGGGAAACCAAATGGTAAAAACCAAGATGGGAATTAACACCCACAATGAACTATACTTGTTTATAATAATCCCTGTTAGAGATCTTGCAACCCTGTTAGGAGTTGTTCTTTACAATGCAATAAGTATAGTGACCTGGTTAAGGGTCTGACCCTGTTAGGAGTCTTTTATAAATAACCCTATTAAGGGTGAGGACTCACTGTCCAAAAGCTCACTGCTTCAATGGTGAAGGCTACAACCTTTTGTAGAATAGATATGCACTACATATGATGATGAACTGTAGAGTAGACCTATTGTCTTGATCAGTTCCAATGTATTATAATCTTTCACTTCTTCACATGGATCCTTGATGAATGAAACACAACTGATATTTTGCTCTGTACATTTTCTTTCTCTTATCTTCTCATTCACACTTAGTGTTCCACAAAAGAACTACTATAAGTATCTTCCTCAAAGTCTGAGATCATGGGACCTGTTAGGAAACTCTTCATAAAATCCTTTTCATCTTAACTAATCATGCAAGCATAATTACAATCGCACAATATAAACTGAATAGACGCGACGCTTCACTAAGTTGACCTCACCAAATTAACTCTAACATCGCAATCTTGTTGAAACATGTTTGGCACCTTTAGATAACTATCTTAAACTCATAACTAAACTTGAATATACACAAGCATATCCAAAAGATAGGCGCAACTCAAGAACCAATGCAATACATTGGCTTTGTATAGACAAACTCCAGAAACTATAATTTTTGTTTAATAGAATTACACAACACAACTGAAACTTCATATCTGAGTTTGCGTGTATGAACAAAACATAAATAAAATGTATACAACATGAATATAACTGTGCAAGGCTTGATAGAATCATTCTGATAAGTACATACAGAAAACTGATGTATATTATATGTTCTCATCAATGACAAACATATAATCAACTAGTTGCCAGAAGTAAATCTCCAACAATCTCCCCCTTTGACATTGATGGAAACATATGATATTAAAAACATCTTTAGCACATGGTTTCTTCTTTCTTTTTACAATCTTCTCAATATCCTCATCAAGGATTCCTCTACACTGTTGTAGCTCCTCTGTCTGTGTTTATACTCCCCCAGAGTATATGCTCCCCCTTACTATATACTCCCCCTTTGACATCAATGGAAAAGGGCACCATAAACAATTAGGCATAGGTACTACTCCAAAAGTAGAGTAGTCAACCATTCATCAGTCACTATGGACTGATGTTCTTGTTTCTTTATCTAATCAGACTCAGGAGAGGGAATTACTCCCAACTTCTCCCTGAGATACTCAAAAGTATCTTTTGATAAAGGCTTTGTGAAAATATCTGCCAGCTGCTCTTTGGTGCTCACATAGTCCAATTTTACTTCATTATCTGCAACTTTTTCTCTAGTAAAATGGTATTTAATCTCAATTTTCTTTGTCTTTGCGTGCATCATAGGGTTCTTGGACATGTTGATAGTACTAGTGTTATCACAGTGAATAACAATAGGATAATCAACTTGTATACCAAAATCTTTAACCACCTGCTTGATCCAAACCATTGTTGAACAATTCAATGTTGCTGCAACATATTCAGCTTCTGTTGTCGACTGAAAGATACAATTTTGCTTCTTTCTTACCCAAGAAACCAACCTATCTCCAATAAATATTTCTCCTCCAGAAGTACTCTTCCTATCATCAATACAACCTGCCCAATCTACATCTGTATACACATGAAGTTGTACATTCTCTGATATAGGATACCATAAACCATAGTCTATAGTTCCCTTTAGATATCTAAATATTCTCTTTATTTCCATTAGGTGATTTTGTTTTGGTTTAACTGCAAATCTACCAACAATGCCAACTGCATTAGATATATCTAGTCTAGATTGAGTAAGATATATAAGTTTTCCAATCATAGACTTATACAATGTCTTGTCAACTGTTGCGGAATCATCTTCTTTAGAAAGCTTGCTTCTTGTTATCATAGGAGTGCATACTGGCTTATAATCTTCCATCTTGAAAGTCTTCAATATTTCCTTCACATAGTTGGACTAATTTATAAATATTCCTTTATATGTCTGCTTTACATTTAATCCCAAAAAATATTTTATAGGACCAATCATGCTCATTTCAAATTCATTCTGCATTTCTTTTGCAAATTCTAGACTAAGCTTGTCATTACCTCCAAAGATAATGTCATCAACAAATATGGCAACAAGTAATAATCCATCAGGTGTCTCTCTTATGAATAGGTTACAATCTGTTGCTCCTTTATTAAATCCAATCCTGGTAAGATAACCGTCCACTCTCTCATACCAAGCTCTTGGGGCCTTTTTAAGTCCATAGAGTGCTTTCTTCAATCTTCATACCATGTATGGTTTATCTGATAGATTAAATCCTTCATTCTGTTCTATGTAGACTTCTTCCTTCAATTCATCATTCAGAAAAGCTTATTTGACATCCATTTGATATACTTTGAAGTCTTTGAATGTTGCATAGGCCAATAATAACTTAATGGCTTCTAGTCTACTCACAGGGGCAAATGTATCAGTGTAATCTAGCCCTTCCCTCTATGCATATCCTTTAAACACTATTCTTTCTTTGTTTCTAACCACTGTACCATCTTCATTCATCTTGTTCCTGAATACCCACTTTGTTCCAATCACATTTTTGTCACTAGGTCTAGAAACCAATTCCCATGTTTCATTTTTTATTATTTGATCTAATTCTTCTTCCATTGCTTTCTGCCAATCAGAATCCTTGGAAGCATCTTCAACATTTAAAGGTTCAATCTATGAAAGTAAACATACCTCTTCATCCACTGTTAAACTTTTTGCTTTAGATCTAGTCAAAATATTATTGCTCTGATCTCCAATGATATGATCTTTTGAATGATATCTAGATGTGAATTTTGAAACTTTTGGTGTGACATCCTCATTTGTAATCTGTGATACTTCTTTGCTTGATTTAGGTTCATTACATGATACATCAATGTAATCAAACATTTTTTCAATAACGGTGTCTTTACTGTTAGGCTTGGGTTTATCCTCAATCATAGGTGCATATTCATATTACCTCTCTTGAACCATGAGCTTCTCATCAATCTTTACATGAGTACTTTCAATTATCTTCTTTAATCTTAAATTGAAACATATGTATGCTTTTCTTTTAGTAGAATAACCAAGGAAAATACCTTCATCACTTCTAGCATCAAACTTACCAACATCATCATCTCTCTTGTTGTAGCACTTGCTGCCAAAGATTCTAAACTATTTTACTGTAGGTACATTATCAAACCAAAGTTTATAAGGTGTCTTATCTGCACCTGGTCTTAGTTGTGTTCTATTGATAGTATAGACTGTTGTATTGACTGCATCTCTCCAATAGGTATGCGCTACTTTTCCTTCAATCATCATAGTTTGTGTTGTATCATGTATGATCTTGTTCCTTCTTTCTACAATCCCATTCTGCTGAGGGGTTCTGGGTGCACTCAACTGTCTTTTGATTCCATGTTCTTCACAGTAGTCATAAAATTGGTCAGAGGTGAATTCTCCTCCTCTATCTGTTCTCAGACACTTTAGTTTTATCCCAAATTCATTCTCAACTTTGGCTTTGAATATTTTGAACTTCTCAAAGGATTCAAACTTCTCCTTTAAGAATGAAACCCACATCATCCTTGAAAAATCATCAAAAAATAAAATGAAATACCTTTCTCCATAGTATGATCTAGTTTGACTAGGACCACATAAATCTGTATGCACTAGGGCTAACTTATTTTCAGCTGAGTTCTGCTTGCTTTTGAAAGAGCTCCTTACATGCTTTCCCATAACACATTCCCTGCACATTGTGTCAACTGGTTTTGAAATACTTAGAAGGTCTCTAACTGCCTTCACATTGCTTATCTTTACTATATTATCAAAATTGATATGACAGAGTCTCTTGTGCCATAACCAACTGTCATCCACTTTTGCAACAAAACAACTTACATCTGAATTGAGATGAAAAACATAACCTTTTGTCTTTGAGCCTGATGCAATCATGTCTCCTTCTTTGTTTCTAATAATGCATTTTTTGTCTTTGAATTCCAAATGATAACCTTTGTCAAGTAGTTGTCCAACACTTAGTAAATTGTGATGTAGTCCATCAACATACAGAACATCATCTATCTTATTATTTCCATCCAGGGTGATAGATCCTCTGCCTATGATAGGTTTGGGAGTGTTATCTCCAAATCTAACCATACCACCTTTGTACTTTTCTAGATGAATAAATCTATCTTTATCACCTGTCATGTGGTGAGAGCATCTGCTGTCAATGATCCAATCAGTCCTGATGTCCGCTTTGGAAATTAGCGCTAACTCATGTGCTTCCTTTTCATCTTCAATGTCCATTTCCTCAAGAAATTTTTCCATGTCTTTAAGGGCAACGAATCCAATTTCATCTTCTCTTGAATCTTCATCAGTTACACCTTCCTCAACATGATAGCATTCCTTTCTATATTTTAGTTTATAATCAGATCTGAATTTCTTCACTCTTGTGGGACACTTGGATGCAAAGTGACCAATCTTGTTGCATGAAAAACATTTGAATGGCAACTGTCCTTTGTACTTGTCTTTTCCATTCTTTTCTCTTTTAGCAATCATGGAAATGATTTCTTCTAGTTCTTAATCAAATTCTTCTTCCTCAATAATGCTAGAAATGTGTAAAGGTTTCTTACCATGAATTGAGGCTTTGAAGGTTGTTTCACTTTTGGGTTCAGTCTTCAATCTTGATATCTCAAATGCAGATATTTTATTGATCAAAGTCTCTCGCTTGAAGTCTTGTGAAAATTGCATGGTTTCCTCTAGAATATTGATCTTGTTCTCATAGTCTGTTGTCAAAGTAGTCAACAGTTTGTCCATTATGTCTTCTTCTGATATTTCTCCACCATTATTTTTTATTCTATAAATTGCTTCATTTATCCTCTGATTATAGGCTCTGATGTTCTCTTCGGGTAACATCTCAAGATTGTTGTATTTCTTTTTCCATGTCTACCTGCGTGCATTCTTTGCTTGGATATCTCCTTTAAATATGTCTTCTAACTACTTCCATATTGTGCATGCCTTGTCTACTTTCTTGATCTCAGAGAATTCACTGTCAAATAGTGCACTTATAAGAGCTTCTTTGGCAACTACATTAGCTGTGAATGTATCCTTTTATTTACTAGTAGCATCATCTCTTGATAGGTATTTTAGAGAGGGAATAACAACTTCTTGTGTGGCTATCTCAAAGATGTCAAAACCAACACACTGTAGATGTGTTATCATTTTGTTCTTCCAATCTAGATAATTCTCTCCATCGAACTTAGGACTCTCTTTTCTGAAGTATGTCATCTGATCTACCTTAAGCTGTTAGGCTTTCTCTTCAAGGAACTTGGCTATGATACCAATTGTTAGAATATTCCCAAAGGATAACTGAGGGGGGGGGTGAATCAGTTATCAGCTAATTTAATTCTTTTCTTTTATTAACTCCATAATACAATAAAGTAAATGCACATTTAGATAACACAATTGACAACACCATAATTTGGTTATGGGGAAACCAAATGGTAAAAACCCCAGTGGGAATTAACACCCACAATGAACTATACTTGTTTATAATAATCCTTGTTAGAAGATCTTGCAACCCTGTTAGGAGTTGTTCTTTACAATGCAATAAGTATAGTGACCTGGTTAAGGGTCTAACCCTGTTATAAGTCTTTTAAAAATAACCCTGTTAAGGGTGAGGACTCATTGTCCAAAAGCTCACTTCTTCAATGGTGAAGGCTACAACCTTCTGTAGAATAGATATGCACTATATCTGAAGATGAACTGTAGAGTAGACCTTTTGTCTTGATCAGTTCCAATGTATTTTAATCTTTCACTTCTTCACATAGATCCTTGATGAATGAAACACAACTGATATTTTTCTCTGTACATTTTCTTTCTCTTATCTTCTCATTCACACTTAGTGTTCCACAAAATAACTACTATAAGTATCTTCCTCAAAGTATGAGATCATGGGACCTGTTAGGAAACTCTTCATAACATCCTTTTTGGCTTAAATAATCATGCAAGCATAATTACAACCACGCAATATAAATTGAATAGATGCGATGCTTCACTAAGTCGGCCTCACCAAATTAACTCTAACATTGCAATCTTGTTGAAACACGTTTGGTGCCTTTAGATAACTATCTTCAACTCATAACTAAACTTGAATATACACACGCATATCCTGAAGATAGGCACAACTCAAGAACCAATGCAATATGTCATCTTTGTACAGACAAACTCCAGAAATGGTAACTGTCATTTAACAGAATTACACAACACAACTGAAACTTCATATCTGAGTCTGCATGTATGAAAAAAACATAAACAACATGTCTACAACATGAATATTATTGCACAAGGATTGATAGCATCATTCTGATAAGTACATAAAAAACACTGTTGTATATTATATGTTTTCATCAATGACAAACATACAATCAACTAGTTGCCAGAAGTAAATCTCCAACAAAAGGAATTTTATTGGCTGAAATTTTTGTTGATAGCATCATATTCAGTGGACAAGATATGATATGAAAAGCATTTGCAAAAGAGATGCAAACTGAATTTGAAATGTCTATGTTTGGTGAGATAAAATTATTTGTTGGTTTACAAATACATCAAATGAAGAACGTTGTCTATATTACTCAATCAAAATATGTCAAGGAGATACTGAAAATTTTTGGTATGGAAGATTCAAAACCAGTGAGTACACCCATGGCTACTGGACAAAATTTGGCAAAGAATGATGATACAAAAGAGGTAAATCAAACACTGTACAGATCAATGATTGGTAAGTTGCAATATGTTGTACACAGTAGACCTGATATTGCATTAGCATTTGGGATTGTTACTAGATTTTCTGTTAATCCAAAAGAGACACATATAATGGCAGTGAAAATAATTCTGAGATATTTGAAAGGTATAGAAGACTATGGCCTATATTACAAAAGGAATGACAAGTTTGAACTTAGAGTCTATATTGATTCTGACTAGGTTGGTAATGTGGATGATAGAAAAAGAACCACAGGAGGAGAATTTATTTTGGGGAAAAGATTAATTTCCTAGACAAGCAAGAAATAGAATTGCACCTCACAATCTACAGCTGAAGCCGAGTATGTGGAAACAACAGTTAATTGTTCAAACATTGTGTGGTTGAAGATACTACTCAAAGGTATGAAAGAGGAGATCACAGAACCAGTTGTCATATATTGTGATAACATGAGTGTCATTAATATTTCTAAAAATCTTGTAATGCACTCTAAGAAAAAACATATAGCTATCAATTATCATTACTTGAGGGAGCTAGTTTAGAAGAAGGAAGTGAGACTGGAATATGTGAACACTAAGGAACAGTTGGCAGACATATTTACAAAAGCATTGCCCAAGGATTCTCATGAGTATCTAAGAGGTAAATTGGGGGCGATTCCCCTAGCAGAGGCTAACTAGTTCTGAATGGCACTGTTGCATCAAATATTTTAATCAGAGCACTTGACACATTGATGCACAGTGAGTCACATTTTTAGGATGCTGCCTAAAAACTGTGAAGTGGAAGACAAGAATAGAAAAGAATATTAGTCATAAACAAAGATGATAGGAACAACATGATACAAAGATTAGAACAAGATGAATCTTCATAATAAATATGTCAACATCTTTGGCATTGTTGTCAAAGAGGGAGATTATTGATAAAAACAACAGATATGAGGGTGGTATTACTAAAAGAGGGAGTTGAACAAGAAACAGAAAGATATCAGTGTGATTACAGACATAGAGGGAGTAATATTTTATAGATGAGAGTCAAAATGAAGCTAAATACATTAATGAAGATTTTTTCATATCGAGGAACAAACGCACTTTTTGGATTGTATGGTAACTTTGGTTGAAAAATATTGTTTTATAGTTTAGTGTTGCCATCAATGCCAAAGAGGGAGATTGTTGGAAAGATTGCTACAATGTAGAAAATTGTTATTTTGTCATTGATGTCAAACCTTAACTAGTGAGACTATTGTTGTATGTTTGAGTACCATATCTATTGACTGATGAAGATTTGAAGAATAGGATAACAAAAAGACTGAGAAAATGGTTGAGTTATGAGTATACACCAGGGTACTTGATCATTTGGCACTTTGGCAAAGTGATATGTTGTTTACCTTTCACTGTCAGTTAACTGGAAAGGTGATGCCAAGAAAAGAAAAGTCGATGTCGAGCAAAGTGAAAGGTGATGCCGAGCAAATCAAAGATGATGCTGAGCGCTAGTGAAATTCTGAGGGAGACAGAGAAAGCCGAGCAACAATATTTTATTAATTGATGAGATTTGAAATCTCTGGCCGACATAGTTGATTTTATTGGGATATGCATTGTTAATTAAGATTGGTCCACACTCATTTAATGCACAGGAAACCATTATTAACGCATGGATTCAATGTTTAATTAATGACTGTATTGGAGAATTAAATTAAATGTAATTATGGAAAGATCTGTTGGATCTGACCTAACCTAAGATCTACGATCTTGATTAAGTGGAAAAAGATCTATCTGACCTAGATGAAGAGGTATAATATAACATACAAAGGTTATTGTTATTGTATCCAAGTGTAAGGAGAAGTTTTTTGCAAGAGTATTACATGGTTAATTGACTGATTAGCAAAACCTAGCAAAGAAGGCTAAGCAGAGAAGCAGAGAGAGATTTCTTGATGGATTTCCAAGCAGATCTAAATTTTGAGATGAAAATGGAGGCCACTCAGTGAATTAGCATTAGAGCTAAAATTGGATCTGGATTTGCAAAGTAAGTTGTATGTATCAGATCACACCTGCTGATTACTTTCTAACCATTATATCAATTAATATCCTTTAACCAGGTTGACCTAACAGTCATTGTATAAATCCTTTGAACAAGGAGACATTTAGATTGGAATGTTCTAAGTCCTCTAACAAGGCCACTCCTGACAGGGTGATTAAATCCTTTAACCAGGCCACATTTTACAGTGTGTTTTGTAACCTTTAACAGGGTTGGCTCCTAACAGGGCATCACTTCAGAAGAGTGAAATATTTGTAGTATGTTACTGGTGATTTTTCCCATATTGGGTTTCCACGTTAAATCATGGTGTCAAAATGTGTGAATGTTTATGTTGTGTTTTACTGTTAAGTTTTTGTAACCTTATTTCATTAGTACAGTAAACAACACACTTTTGTTATTTATTGTTGCCGAGAAGATCTGAGTTAATGAAGTGGTATAAAGTTTTATATGGGCACATCTAGACCTAAGGATAACTGATTCACCCCCCCCCCTCTCAGTTATTCTAAATTCATTCTAACACCAAGCTGGCATGATTGCCCCAAGGTCACCCATGCCTATCTTTCCTGATATTCAGCCCAATATACCTTTACACATTCCTCCATTCACTCCTATACCTACTATAATAGCACCTCAAGCTAGTTCAAGCAATGAGGAATCAAAAGTATGCCCCTCCCAAGCACTATGAGAAATGAGAAATAGTCAACAAGAAATGAAGGTTTTTTTGCAGACCCTTAGTAATAAGTTGAGCAATATCGAAAGGCAAAATTAGGAGGTTAAGCCACCTTTTCAACAACAAAATCAAGGTCTTAATCAACAATATCAAGGGCAGGGATAGTCCTATCAACAAAATAGACCACCATACCAAGTAAATTACCAAGGTCAGAGGAAAAATCAAAATCAAAGGTCATTTCATCCTTACTACCCATTGCCTCTTAATTCTACAAATCCAGTCAGAGATGTGGTTCCAACACAAAACAACCTAGCAACAGAAAATGAATGGTGCTTTCCCTGCAATCAACCACATAATCAAACTACATGTTTGAATGGGTTGATGAACCAAGCCTTCATGATGAAAAATGCGTCAAGCACATAACAAGATGCACAACCTAATGAGACTACATTATTTAATTGGCAAGGAGAATATTTTAGTGGTGTGAATGGTGAATCTTCAATTGCAACTAATAATCGGTCCAAAAGAAGAGCTTTAGACATGGAGCAATCAGAAGAGAGGGGAAAGACTGCCACATCTATAGAATCATCACATACACCAACTATTGACATACTGGAAAGACCTCCCATCATGCCAGTCAAGGGGGACCAGTCTCCCAAATATTTAGAGCCCACAATAGTGAAAGCACACCAGAAAATACATACAACAGTGTCATTCAATATTGTGGACAATATGAAGAAAATGAATGTGACAATGACTGTGTGGGATTCCTTGGCCATCCCAGGAAAACCTAAGATCTTGAAGAAGGCAATTTTTGAGGAGGAAATCCCACAACAGCCTACTAATGATGTTCTCGAACCGGTGTTGGTTAATGATGATCAAGAAAAGAAAGTTCAAAGAAGCAACACCAAGGCGGATGATGATGTATAGTTAGAAAATGGAATTAATTCCATTATAGACTAGTTTATCCCTCCGAGTAAGTGGTTTGGGGTCATGTCAAGTGCCTTGAATGGGTCTCTGAATTGGATATGGATTTTCCCCCTGTTCTGCCCCATTTCCCACTTCTCTCTGGCTTGTTTCTAGCATCCTAAACTGCAAACCTGATATTTTTGACCTTAGGGTCAAAATAAACCTTTCTGGGTCAAGGTTGACCTCAACCTTGACCTAGGTCAAGGTTGACCTCGTCCTTGACCTAGGTCAGAATTGATCTTGATTCTTACCCAGGGTCGATATTTCAAGTTTCTAAATGTCGGGCTTCGGGAAGATTTAATTCCTACTTCCATGTCGGTTGTTTTGGTCTTCATGGAAATGAATATTGAAATTATATTTAATATAGGTCCACTTCTAGGGATATAGGTATAATTAGAATTTAATTGTCCTATGTAGGCCTCTCTATAAGATTGTGCCCTAGATTTGTATATAAGGAATCTTTCTCCTCTCATTTTCTCTAAGTGAAATCTAAGTGTGAAGGACAAGCTAAGAAGCAAGATTTGAAGGAAACTAAATATCTATTGAAGCATTCATCTACTCTCATGCATCCAAGAATTCAAGTACTCAATTCATCAAGGAGATCCATTGGTGGTCATTGAAGGATTCAAGCTCTATGGAGCCCTCTTGTTGAAGTATCTCCATCCACATCCATGCAAGCCTCCTCCTCTTCCAAGATCTATTCAAGATTGGTGTTGAAGATCCAAAAGCAATTATTTCAGGACATCCTAAATCCTACATTCTATATTCTACATTCATTTGGAGTGCATACATACTTGTGGATCCACGGATTCGAATCCGCCACAAGGGTTTCTATAAAACCAAGGTGAATTTGTTTATTTACTTTGTTACTTATGCAATTACAATTATATTTTAAGTTAATTCCAAAACTGGGGTTTGACCAAGGCAAACCCCTCCCCCCCCAAAAAAAAACCATTTTTCTTGCAGGGACAGGTTTGGAGCAGCGAATTGGAGTGCAGATCTGGATACCCTTTTCGGCAAACTTTCAAGATCTTGAAATAGATTTTCTATCGAACTGTGAAGGTCAGAATCAGAAATTCTAGGTCACAATCAGAACTTTTGGGTCAGAATCGAAGATTCTGAAGCAGAATCAAAAAAATTCGGTCAAAATTGACCTTTCTCATAAAAGAAAAATATTTATGGGTTTTGTAGATCTCATAGTTTTGGTATAGGAATGTGAAACTCAAGAGTTTCTGAGATCATTTGACAGGGTTTTCAGCATATTCTTTTTCGGAGGTATGTATTTTATTCCATTTTCCTTTGCAAACATTTCTAGATTTACACCCCTTATCATTAAAATTAAATGTAAGGTGGATAATATGTGCATAGGGACTTTTTTATGAGCTAATCTCCATTTTTCTAAACCCTATCCATATTTTCCCTATACAGTTGATAAAGGTAAGAACACAAAATCACCTTCCTTTTATGTATCATTGATAATTGGGAGTTTCCTGGTACACAATTGTATAGTAGATAGTAGAACCACAAGTTCAATCATGCCTAAGAAAGTAGCTAACCGGTTAGGGCTAAAATATGAACCACTTCAAAAGGGAGTGATACAACTTGATGGTTCATCAGTGAACACACTAGGTGTGATCAAAGATGTAAGTGTAGTCCTTCATGCTAGTCCTAATTTCTCTATCCTTCTAGAAATTTATATCATAGATCTCCCCCCTTATTTTGCCTTATATCTATCAAGAGAATTCACAGCCAAGATAGGAGGATACCTTTCTTCTGATTGGTCTCATATTCTTTTTCATACTAGATATGGAACCAAAGTGACTATCAAATCTGAGTCATTAGCAGCACACCATATAGAACCTTATGTGTCTAGTTCCTTCAATGCAAGCTGCCTAGAATTTGATAATAATGATGTTCCAGTCATCAAGGAAACAAATACCCAGATAGAAAACATCCCATATATCTACCTAGATGAGTGGGGAGAAGGAAATAATTTAGAGGGTCAGGTTAGTGTTGTCTGGGATGCTGGTTTGGGGAACTACATTCTCCAAGAAACTGGTCTCACAATGCCAAAGCTTTTCAAGGCAACTAGTAAAACATCAGAAGAAGAAAGAAATGAAGTTTTGGATTTGTTCTTTGATGGTGCTAGAAGAAAACATGGTTCCGGTGGTGGTGCAATGCTTCTCTCTCCTCAAGGTGAGAAATAATATGCAACTTTTAGATTAAGTTTTTCTTGTACAAACAATACTGTTGAGTATGAAAGTTTGATTAATGGACTAGATTGGGCTAGGAAAAGAGGTATTAAGGCTTTGAAGGTTCATGGTGATAGTGAATTAATTTTTATCCATGTAAAGGAGATAAGTGCAACTAAAAATGATACTATGAAAGCTTACAAGCATAGGGTGTGGGATGCAATTGAGGATTTTCATGCTTTTAATATAATTGCAATTCCTACGAAGCTTAATCAACATGTAGATAGGTTAGCTATTGTTGGATCTCAGTTTGATATCCATAATAAAATTTTGGTGAAAATGATCAACAACATGTTAAGATTATTGTTAGGCCTTCCATTCTCGATAATGATGTCAATTGGCAAGTGTTTGAAAGTGATGAGAAATTTTTGCAATTTTTTCTTGAAGAGGACATTTTTTCAGTGCATAATCAAGATAGATTGAAGCAAAATTATGATGATCAAGTGGTGCAGCTTAATTCTAATAAGTTGCCTAAAGGTCTTTTAACCTTAGAATCAGTATTCAACACAGATGATCAAGCCAGAAAGAACAAAACTAGCTTGCTAGTTCAACAAGAGCTTTATACTGATTTGGAGCTTGAACTAGGAAAAAGTTTAAAATTTGGAAAAGTAAGCACAAATTCAGAAAATTAGTCTTACATCCAGTTGTTTTAGGAATTCAGTGATGTTTTTTCTTGGAAATATGAAGATCTAAAAGATTTTTATCCATCACTTCCTCAACATACCATAGAACTAGAGGCTAATGCTAAACCGGTCAGGCAAAATAAAAGGCATGTTAACCCCAAGCTAGAGCCACTCATGCATAAAGAGGTTCTTAAACTAATTGAGAGTGGCATCATATATCCCATCAAGCATACTAGTTGGGTGTCTAACCTTGTCCCTGTAAGAAAAAAGAATGGAGAATTGAGGTTGTGTGTTGACTTTAGGGACCTAAATAGGGCATCCTTGAAAGATCACCACCCTTTTCCATCCATGGAACAAATTATACAGTGTGTCTCTAGTTCTAATTGTTTCTCATTGCTAGATGGTTATTCAGGATATAATCAGATCCTAATCAATGAAGAAGATCAATTTAAGACTACATTCACAACCAAATGGGGAACCATGGCCTATCAAAAGATTCCTTTTGGTTTATCAAATGCAGGTGCAACTTTTCAAAAGGATATGGACATGGCTTTCAAGAGCCTCATGTATAAGTTTGTGCTAGTGTACTTGGATGACATTACTGTCTACTCTGAGCATGTAGTTGATCATATTAAGCACTTGAGAAAAATATTTGAAAGGTCTAGGGAGTTTGGAATCTCTCTCAACCCCAAGAAGTGTGTGTGTGCAGTGCATGAGGGGAAGTTGTTGGGCTCTATTGTTTCCAAACAAGGTATCACAATGGATCCTGAAAGGATCACATCCATTTAGAGCTACCCTTGCCACACCATAAGAAGAGTCTAAAATCCTTTATAGTTATAATTGAATTTTTTAGGCGTTTCTTGCCTAACATTGCAGATCTTTTGAAACCTCTAACAGCTATGTTGAAGAAGAATGCGGTTTTTCGGTTGGAGCCAAGATGGGAAGAATATTTTCCAATTCATAAAGGAGGCTTTGACAAAGGCTCCTGCCATACTGAATCTTGATTTCAGGAAAGATTTCATTCGATATGCTTAGGGGGGTTTTGAAGTCATCTCTGCAATGCTAACTCAACATAACTCAGAAGGATTAGAGAAGCCCATTGATTTCTTTAGAAAAGGCTTAGAGGAGTATGAACAAAGGTGTTCTTTTGTAGAAAAACATGTTCTTGTTCTTGTGAAGAGCCTCAAGAAGTTTAGGCACTTATTAACCGATAATAAGGTACATCTAAGATTCACTCGTCCAAGTGTTAAATAATTCTTGCTTAGTAAAGACTTAAATGAAGAGAGAGCTGGTTCGATAACTTGAGTCATGGAATATGATGTAGACATTCAAGTTACCAAGCAAGTCAGAGGTAGGGGTCTTTGTGAACAGATGACTGATGATGAAGCTTTAAAGGATCAAGAGAAAATAGATTCATCCCTAATTATACATGCAACAGAGGATCATGACAGGGAAACAAGTTGGTTGCCAAATACGGTCCATTTTTTGAAGACAGGTGAGTGCCATGCAAGCTTGGATTTGGCAAAGAGAAGGTATTATAGGTTGCAGTTTATACCTTTTGTGCTAATAAATGATGTTATTTTTAGAAAAGATCACAATGGTGTCCCTCTTAGGTGCATTGAGTCAAAGCAAATAGTAGATTTTTTATATGAGTTTCATGATGAACCTTCTGGAGGTCATTTCTCTCCTAGGACCACTACTTTAAAAATCATGAGGGTTGGATACTATTGGCCATCTATTTTTAGGGAAAGTCATGTCCATGTGAGGAAGTGCATAAAATGTGCTATGTTTGCAGGAAAAGAAAGGCTTCCATCTCTACCTCTACAACCAATCAAGACAAAGCAACCATTAATGAATTTGGGAATTGACTTCATAGGCTCAATTAGCCCCCCATCTAGAGAAAGAAATAAATGGATAATCACTGCAACTGATTATTTCACTTGTTGGAAAGAGGCTACTACATTGAAAGAGGCTAACAAGACTGTTGTCTTAAACTTTTATGATGACATCACTCACAGGTTTGGGATTTCTTATTCTATAAATATCTGATAATGTACTTGCTTTCACAGGATTAAGGGTCACTGACTGGGAAAATAGACACGGTATTTATCTCAATACTAGTTCAAATTATTACCCTCAGGGTAATGGGTTGGCAGAGTCCACCAATAAGAATATGATCAGAATAATCAAAAAGACTTTACAAGATAATAAGAGAGATTGGCACTCCAAGTTGAAGTTTGCCCTATGGCTGGACAAGATTACCCCCAAAAGGATAATTGAGAACTCTCCCTACATGATAGTTTATGGTAAAGAGGCTAATCTGTCAATTTCAATTGAATTACTAGCTTTAGACCTTGCTACCCAACTTGTTCTCTTTGAAGAGGGAGATCCTTTGAAGGTATGTTATGCTCAGCTTATAGAGTTGGAAGAGAATAGATGCAAAGCTATGCAAACTATGGAGTTTCAACAAATGCAAACCAAGAGAAATTTTGAAGAAAGACAAATATCAAGGAAATTTAATGTTGGAGACATAGTCCTCAAGGGGATGAATTCAAGAGAAGACCTGGTAGGTATACTAAATTTTATTTATTTTTGGGAGGCCCATTTGTGATCACAAAATGGAAGGAGCATAATGCTTTTCATCTCTCAACACTTGAAGGAGAAAGTTTTCTAATACCAGTCAATGGTTTTCACCTCAAACCTTGTTTTGAGGTTTGTCCTGCCCTGTAAGTAGTTGTTTTTGTTGATCATGCTCTGTTTTTCAATTTTATTTCCCTACTTTCCTCTAAGTGTTTTTGCACACTCTGGTTGTTGTTGTTTTATAGATCTTTTCCTTGTTTTTCTTTTCTTTGTTTCCTCTTTTTTTCCTCCTTTTTTTTCATTCCTCCTACTTCCCAAGTTTCTCTTTTGTGCTTCTTGCAACTCCTATTCCCAATGGAATGTCAAAGGCCACTAGTTTTTTGTATGTCTAGCAGGAAGACATTTAGCAGAAATCGCCAAAATGTTACCCAAAATTTCCTATTCTATGCTATTTTGGCTTACAATTGGAGTAAATGTGGCTCCCACAAGGGTTGATCCCAGCTTGTATGAGATCTCTCCATGGCTTCTGGTCCTTGTCCTATTTTTGCAACATTCCTAGGCCTAGTCTTGAAACCCTTGTGTCATTTTAAGAGAAAAACCCTTAAAACCCTAAGTCCTTATGGCTCGTTATATCACATTACCTTTTCATGTCACTTAAAGTCTTATAAGCCCATGTGCCACTTTATCCTAGTCTTTTATCATTTAATCTTGTGATGCTTGGCAATTAGTTCTTTTTATTCAGCGACCTGGCGTGGTGGTTATCTCATGATCTTGTGATGCTTGGCAGTTAAGTTCTTGAAATTCAGGGATCTAGCAACGAGGTTAGTGCTTGACTTTTTATGTTTATCTCCTGATCTTGTGATGATGTGGTTAAGTGGGAAAATATCTGGAGACTCAGGGAGGATTGTCGATGTAGATCAGATCGGGTGGCTGTCGCTAGATCTCGTAAGTTAAGTCTGGTCAAGTTAAATAATTGGAGATTCAGAGATAGCCTTTGTCATTGGATCTCATAATCTAAGCCAGGTTAAGTCAATCATTCAGAGATGCAGAGATATGTGTTATCTTTGAATCTCAAGACCAACCTAAGTCAAGTCAAGTTTTCTTGAGATCACGTGCTCGCCGTTGATCAAAACTGAGATCTAGGGTTACCGTTGAATCGCCAGATAAGTCAAATTCAAGCAAGAGGATTCAACGATTCAAACATACAAGGCTGAGACTTAACAGGATGTAGATACGTGTTCAAGTGCAAGATCAAATCAGTGGTTTTTGGTGAATCTCAACACAAACCAAGAGTTAATGAAATCATTCAAAGACTAAGAGATGTGCTTTATCTTTGAATCTCGAGACTAGACCATATTTAATTCTTTCAATTGGAGATTAAGAGATGGCATTTATCTCTGAATCTCAGAATAAACTTGGGTTTAGACAGAAGATCTCAAGATTACGCGCCAACTGTGGATCATGACCAAAAATGTGCGGTTGTCGTTGGATCTCATAATAAAATCAGGGTTAATCTGAGCATTGGGAGATTCAAAGATAACCTTTGTTGTTGGATCTCATAATAAAACCATAGTTAAGACTTTCATTCAGAGATCACGAGATGTAATTTATCTTTGAATCTTGAAACAAGGTGAGATCAATGGCTATCGCTCAATCTCTTGATAAACTAAGGGTCGAGACAAATATTTGGAGACTCAGAGATATGTGTTATCTCTGAATCTTGTGATCAGACCAGAGTTAAATCCAAGATCTGGAGACTTGGAGATACAAAGGATTGATACGTAGGATGAGCCAAATGTAGGTTAAAGACTAAGGCATATATGAGATAGATCCAGCGGTCGACGTTAAGCCTCAAAGAGAAAGATGCATGACATATAATGTATGAGGCATTGCGCCTACCTGCCACGTGTCAAGATCAGATTTGAGCTTGACTCTCAGGTAACTAAGAAAAGATCTACAACTAGGTTTTAAAAGGATATAGAGTCTTGTTCTGGACCGTTGATGAGATTTTATGCACCACCTGTGACTGTTACAATCATATATTTTAAATATTTAAATCTTTCTCAGGGTTTTCATGGCGGTGACGTGATCTTTCAAGTTGCAAACAAGGTAGATGGATCAAGTTGATCTTTCTGATCAAAGTTATGGTGATGGGAGATATCTTCAAGACATATGTGATCGTTTGGGATATTTTCCAAGGTGTGTTAATGAACATACTTGACCCTTTTAGGGTTTTTGATTATTTTCAAGAATATCTTTTGTAACCCTAATTTTTTTTATCTGATTTGATTGGATCGACTCTCAAGCCTTGGTGGTTGAGTAGTTTGTATATAAGTAGTTTTTAAAACTTTTGTAAATAGGTTCGGACTGTGTAAAAAGACTTTCTGTGACATTTTTTTGTCCTCGAGCTTTTTTATATATGTCTGTAATTCTCAAGGAGGTTCGGCTTATGTAAGACTTTCTGTGACATTTTTCATGTCCTCAAGTTTTCATATGTCTGTAATTCTCACTGAAGCATAATACAGTGGCTGAGGTTTGGAGAGATCTATGAGTTATGTTAGTCCTCTTTCTTTCTGCAATTTCGTGTACATTGTGAATGATTGATAGAGATAATCTTGTGAATTTTCCCATTCCCTGTTATCTTGTCTCATTTCAGTACCTTCCTGCTGGAGTGAATGTTTGCTTGCAGGTCATAGTCTGTGTTTAGGCTCATGTAAGCTATTTTTGTGAAATATTTTCTTTCCCTAAATAGTTTCATCTCGGACCTCTCTATGAAACACTTTTGCAAGCCTATTCAGAAGGTTGTACTTGCTTTAAGTCAGAGATTTCATGCTAACTCTTAGCTATTTTTTTATGATTCATGTCATATCTGGTGTATCACCTAATAGTTTAAGTTCTTTCTTTTTGTCTTTCAATTTCCTTCTCTTTCTTTTCCTCCCAAGTTTTATTTCAAGTTTCAAGAGTAGAATAGGTGATTATCCAAGAGGAACCGACCTAGATTCCGAAGGTTTCACTTCAAGTTTAGCAAGGTCCCACAACCTAGAAGTGAATCCCTTGTTATACCAGATCACTAGACTCTCGAGTTTCATATGGTGCAAATTTAATGTATAACAAGAACATCATGAATATTTTTGCAACACCTAATGTTGTAGAATTGAAACACGCACTATTCTAAACCAAAAGGACGTGTCCATAAAGCATCATGTGGTTCATGAAACATTGTGGTCGTGCATTTTACATTAAAACAATTCAAGATCAATTCCAAAGTGTAAGCTATTCATCATTCATGTTTAGAAATGGTATGGTGAGGAGATCAAATAAAATTGACATTATCAAACTTACCCATTATCTATTGTGGCATAAAGAAGGATGACTCATAGTTATAGTTCTAGGCTCCCAAATAACTTAGAATTCTAGTTGGTCCCAGCACACCTCAAAAATATTTGAACATAATAAATAGTATATCATCCTCACGGACTAAATTTAACAAATTAGATCATGACCTTAAGTTATAATATATTAAAATACGTTTTATAAATACAAAAATTAACAAATTAGATCACGACCTTAAGTTATAATATATATTAAAATACGTTTTATAAATACAAAAATTGTAATTGACAGTGAATATATTTAGAGATTAATATAGTAATAGAGGTTATGTACGGTGCGTTGAAAAAAAATAAAGATAAAATAACGAACGCTGACAAAATCACATATCTGAATGAGATGGGAGTTGGCGGGGCGGCGCCGCCGACAGCTCGAGTGATTTCCGCGCTGCAAAATAATTTGATTTGGCGGCGGGCAGAAGAAGTTTTGTTTCTTCTTTTGGCATTTTAACTGGTGGCACAACTTTACGTAGAACGAGTCCATTTTTATAAAGTTTGATGTCCCATCCTCCACGTCCCAAAAAGTTTTAATAATTAAGACTTTTAATTGAATATAAAGACAGTTCAATGCATCTGATCTATCCTATTGTGCATAGTGTGGTGAATTTCAAAGACCTAGTGATAGGGAGCCCTCTAGGATACTAATCACAAATTAATATTGAATAATTTAAATGGATTCATCTAGAAATGGACCTTTTATAGTCTATTTGTTATAGATAGTTTATAATTTACAAGATTATGTTTTTGGGTGTACTATGGCTTACAATACATAGGACTACATCTTAGTCTATTCAAAGGCACCAAACTATAATACAAATGAGGTGTACATACCTTACCTCCGTGAACTTGTGACCTCCCTTACCCTCTTGAACTTGTGACATCTCTTTCAAAAGTATAAGTTTCTTCAACTTTAGGGTAACTAAGAATAGACGTCTATGGTTCATGTAGATAGGCGAGAAAGTTTTGGTGACACTTGTAAAGGAATATTGATCTTGAGTGACATTAGTTTTGAGGCATTTATATTAGATTTATTACATAAGATAATGTGTGTCTTAGAGTTATATCTCTTGATGATTTTAGATTGATATAGTTAAGATGTCTATACTAGTTCTTACAATTTTGATAAGATTGCAACCATGAATAAATTGTAATATATTTGTTCAATTATAAAAAAAGAGAGGTCATTGTTAAGAAAGGGGCATAAAGGTAAAGAAGGGTCAAAAAGAAAATAAAATTGAATTGAATTATAAATTAAAATGTGTATAAAATTATATTATAAACTTTGATAAAGATAGCATAGCAATTTTAATAATGAATGTAGAGGTGATATGAAAGATATTGATTTAATAGTAGTAATATACAAACTCGATATTAATAGCAAGGAAGGTAATATCACATACTAGAAATGTGCAAAGAATAATAGTATAATGCTTGAAAATTAAGATCATTAAAGTTATGTGACTACAAGGAAAATAATGAGGTTAAAAATATTAGTATTAATATGGAATAAAAAATAATTATAACAAAGATAAATCAAATTATTCCAATATTATAATAGTGTTTTTTTAAATATAATTATAATATGGATTGAAAAAGATGTGGGACGGGAAAAGGTGCTCCAGGACTGTCGCTCTGCAACTTGCTTGAATTGATTAAGTGTGTGGCGGCCAACGTGACCCTCCATACGCGGGGGTCTTTAATGTGCCTATCTATAACCAGGCATTGTGGGCACAACATCAGATGGTATAAGCACCTCTACTATAGTTGGAAGAGCAAAGTAAAAAACAAGCCCTATGGTTGGAGGAAGTGATGAGAAGATGAATAAAACCTTCAGACAAGCGCTGGTTGGCATATCCATCTGCAAGGATGGCTCTAGGTTCGTCAACAGAGACCAGGAAGACAATAGAGTCGATGGAGGTAGATCTAGACTAGGAGGTAAGGTTGCTGCCTCCAAACACCTTGTCATTTCTCCTAACGTAGATATGTTTGATGTGATTAGGGTGGAGAGAAGTAGGCTTAGTTAGACTGTTATTTTTCCTGCCGCACAAGATGTTGATAAAATCCCTTCCCATGTGTCTATGAATAACTAGCTTCATGCGGTTTGGGGAATAATATTAGTGTTTAAATTTTCATTGTGCAGAATGTTACAAAAAGGTTTATTCATTATTTTTTCTATGACTCATCCAGTCATAAGGTTGTGCTTAATAAACAGTTTTGGACTATTGGATCATGCAATTTTTGTGCCCTAGGTTGGTCAAGTAATGCCAATTTTGAGGAGATTATGGCACTATCGTGCCCTAGATGACTAACCATTAGAAGGATACCTCCATTTCTTTGGAATGTCTTGCCAGAAGCCCTAGACTCATTGGGTAAAGTCACTTGTGTTGACCAATCTAATATCCTACTCCCACATATGGACACTAGAGCGTTGATGGTGCAGGAGCACCATGGCTACAGGGGTCACTTCATGATCCTGATGGAGATCCAAGAGGAATTGAAGACATATGAAGACTACAAGGACCTAATAGGTCTCAAGCATTGTAATTTGGTCCATTAGTGCCTATTGGAAGATGATGGAGTCTATGATAAGGCAAATAGCCCTATAAGAGTCATCATGTATAGGAAAGGGAGTTAGTAGTCTTTGATAAGTTTGATAGAATTAAAAGCATGTAATATGACTTGAATGGTCATAAGAACAATGTAATAATGGCAGTATGATGCAATGGTGTCTAAATTGATCATAAAGCATTGAGGACTAATAAGCAAGATCATAGGATATAAGGTCTAATAAGAGTTAATGGTCTTCGGGGTAGTAGTAAAGGTTTGGTTTATGGTTTTGAAGTCATTTATCAAACATTTTCATGTATATGGAGTCATTAGATATATTGCTGTCAAGTTGACAACTTAGTTGTCAACTTGACAACATTTTAAACCTTTGTAATTGCTAAGGACCAATCGGTTCCAACTGATTGTAGTCAGTTTGGAAGGAAGTTATAGTTAGTTGGTTGGTCTTTTGGGTCTGCAAGAGACCTATTTATATTTTAATGGACGACGAATGAAGAGATTAGTCGGGTTGAAGAAGATATTGTATGTTTAAATCAATAAAAAGGATGCATATTTTGTATTTCACTATCTTCTTGCTGTAACAATCCTATTGTTTATTATTTTCAAAGGTGGGATTTCTATCTCTCTATTAAGATGTTGATTTAGGTTTTTGGGACAGTGAATCTACTTCTTTTTGGAGTTGGTGGCATGTGTTTTGGTTGAGTTTTGCAAAAGATATTTGTATTTTAGTGAAAACTGCCAAAACCCTGATTGAGGGTAACCCAAGAGACAAAAGATGTAATTTCCATTAGTTTTCACGTGGGTCAAATCCTCTCATTTGGGAAGTGATGAGGAGGTAGTGTGTGTTAACTATCCTAGGAGTGGCAGAAGACCATGCATCATGAATCATGTGTGGGAGTACAGAGAAGGTGATTGTTATTCTGTCATAGAGAGGACATTGACAGTGAAAGTTTGTGTGGATAGTTCTTCATACATGTGTCAAAGGGTTGTGTGAAGAAGTCATGGCTTTGGGAATTGGGTACGGTGTGTCTCCAAAGTATTGAAGAGGTTAGGGGGAAAGGGACCATTCCCACAAAGTGTTTAGAGTGACTGTCTAAAAAGAATTGTCTAGACTGTTATAGTAGGACAGTGAGTTGGAAATCTTCTTTGATTAATGAAAAGTATTGTATTTAAGGATTCATAAGGTTTATTTTAGTAGATGGAAGGTTATAATGGTTTTAAGGTGTCTCTAATAATTTAGGGGTGAGGGGACACAAGGTTGGGTCACTCAAAGAGAACTGTCCTTTACACACGGTTGTTAACTGTCATAAAGAAATATTAAGCAGAGAGTTGTCTCACAGGGAGTTGGATGAGGGATTTGTGAGTTGGAATGTGGTAAGGGGGTTTTCTAGAGAATCCTCTTTATCTCAGAGAAGTGGTGGATCCATAGAGAATGATCCTAATTGATAGATTAAGTGAAGAAAGGGAAGCACTAGTGTTTGGGGGACAGTCACACCACATTGTCAAAAGTGAATGGATAATCAAGTTGAGTGGATGAAGACCTTAGGACAAGTTGATCCCTCTTTAATCAATATTTTTTTTTACATAACTGGAATACTCTAGAACTAATAATAAAATTATGTATAATACAGAATGGCCCCCCCCCCAAACCCTAATTTGAAATTAGGGTTTGGGGCCACATAAGAGCCTCTACAAACCCTAGATTTACCATTTTTCTTCCTACATTCTGCTCTCTAGTTAATTTTCTTAGTTTCACTATTGTTGTTGAGTGCAGATCTGAGGTAGAGGGGAAAGAACAGCACAACAAGAGATTTCCTTTGCCATAGGAAAATCTCTGTTGTAAATTTCGAATACCCATCTGCAGATAAGATTATGGGAAAGATGTTCATCTTCAGTTAATGGAGATGTAACAACCCTAGATCTGATATACAGTTCGATACCCATCTTTATTTTATTGGATTTATATTTTCTTACAAATAAAATCGCCATTTTAATGGCGGCAGAAGTTAATTAGTGTTTTAATGACTGTCAGATGCTTTAATAGAATTTCATCATGTTTCATTGTTTTAACAAGAAACTGGGTCTGTGTGTTTAACAAAGACCCCACTTTTTGAACAGATAAAATAGATCAGTTTAAATTTCTATCTCGCAAGTTATTGTTTTGTTAATAATGTTGGCAGAGAGTTTATTATTTTAATTTTTTTTCCTCTGTTTGATCCTCCTATCTCCAGCTGTGAAGAAGAAGAAGAAGGATTCTTGATGGTAATGAAAAATAAGTTTCAGAGGTAGATGTTGATTGGAGAAGCAGAGAATCAGGTTATGAAGATGATGGGATGGTTCAAATTGGGACAATGATATGTCCTTTGGGAGATACTATCCAGCAGGGTACCTTAATGGTAGTGGATAGTGAAGAGGCTCATGATGAAGCCTTTGAGATGGATAAGGAAGTGGTTGAGTGCCAATAAAAATGACATGAAGATGATTTGAAGGAAGTAGTGGTCTCAGATGAAGGGACTAAGGATAAATATGAGTTTGTGAGTCATGATAAGGCTCCTAAGTTGTGGTATGAAGTGATTGAGAAGATGGAGATATGCCTTTGTGTAATGAGGGCATTTGGGTTGCAAGTGTATGGACCAATCCTAATGATGATGAGCATGATGAGATGGTTAATAAGAGGCAGTGAAGTACAATGAGGAGTTGCATTTCCAAGAAAGAGAAAACCCAAGGTGAAGATGAAGGAAAGCAATGGAGGACAACACCATACAAGAGTGCAATGGATCAAAAGAAATGATCTCTTCAAACCAAGAGTCAAAATGAATATTTTTTGGTTTTCCTAACATGTTTTGTTGGCAGGAACTTCCAAGAGGACTTGGAATGTTTTCAAAGTGGGGGAGTATGGTGCAGGAGCACCATGGCTACAGGGATCACTCCATGATCGTGATGGAGATCCAAGAGGAATTGAAGACATATGAAGACTAAAAGGACCTAAAAGGTCTCAAGCATTGTAATTTGGGCCATTAGTGCCTATTGGAGGATGATGGAGTCTATGATAAGGCAAATAGCCCTATAAGGGTCATCATGTAATATGAAAGGGAGTTAGTAGTCTTTGATAAGTTTTATGGAATTAAAAGCATGTAATATGAATTGAATGGTTATAATAACAATGTAATAAGGGAAATAGGATGCAATGGTGTCTAAATTGGTCATAAATCCTTGGGGGTTAATAAGAAATATCATAGGATATAAGGTCTAATAAGAGTTAATGGTCTTAGGGGTAGTAGTAAAGGTTTGTTTTATGGTTTTGAAGTCATTTATAAATAATTTCAAGTATATGGAGTCATTAGATAAATGGTTGTCGAGTTATCAACTTCACAACATTTTAAACCTTTGTAATTGCTAAGGACCAGTCGGTTCCAACTGATTGTCGTCAGTTTGGAAGGAATTTATAGTTATTTGGTTGTTCTTTTGGGTCTAAAAGAGACCCCTTTATATTGTAATGGTTGAGGAATGAAGAGAGTAGTCAGGTTGAAGAAGGTATTTGTAAAATAAGAAATTTTTTCCTATCTTACGAATATGTAAAGGGGGGATTGAAATAGAGATATGCTTATTAAAAATGTATAATGTATTAAGAAAGAATGGTTGGATTGATTATTGATTATCTTGAAATGTAATGTTTGAAATAGGA
>MU228288.1:2547373-2581003 GCA_018584345.1 Thuja plicata | reverse complement strand
AATTTGGAATAGGCTTGGAAGAAGGTGGATGGAGAGATCACCAAAAGGGCACTATGTAGCTTCAATCCTTCAATGGCCTCCAATGGATCTCCTTCATGAAAATGGATACTTGAATGGATGAATTCTTTCTTGAGATATTGCTTGATTTCTTGCTTGAATCACACTTGAAGATAGCTTGAGAATGCTTGATCACAATTAGAAGACTTAGTTCACTTGATGATGATTAGAGAAAATGAGAGAGAAAGCTTCCCTTTTATATGAAATTAGGGCACAATCTTCCAAGGAGGCCTACATAGGAGGATTAAATTCCATTAAATCCTTTACCCCTAGGAGAAGACATATATTAAATATAATTTAGGAATCAACACTTCGGAACCCGAAACAACTGACCCGGAAGCGGGAAATACTTTTTGCAAAGGCCGACCTCCAAAAACTATGAGACCCCAGGATATGAACCCTAGGTCAAGGTCGATGTCGACCTTGACCTAGTTCAAGGTTGAGGTCGACATAGACCTAAAAGGTCAACCCTGACCCTGAAGCCCAGAATCACCAGTCTATAGTTCAGAATGCAGAAATTAGGCTAAATAGGAGTGGAAAGAGGGACAAAACAGGGGAGAAGCCATGTCAAGATCAAGAACCCATTCAAGGTGCTTTCCATGACCCCAAACCACTTACTCGAAAGGATAAACACATCTACAATGGAAGTGCTTCCATTTTTTGACTATACAGTATTATATGTTTAAATCAATAAAAAAGATGCATATTTTGTATTTCACTATCTTCTCGGTGTAATAGTCCTGTTGTTTATTGTTTTCAAAGGTAGGATTGCTATCTCTCTATTAAGAAGTTGATTTAGGTTGTTGGGATAGTGAATATACTTCTTTTTGGAGTTTTTGGCACGTGTTTTGATTGATCTTGCAAAAATATTTGTATTTTAGTGAAAACTGCCAACACCCTGATTGAGGGTAACCCGAGAGACAAAAGATGTTATTTCCCTTAGTTTTCACATAGACAAAACCCTCTCATTTGGTAATTAATGAGGAGGGAGTTTATGTTAACTTTCCTAGGAGTGACAAAATACCATGCAGCATGGAGCATGTGTGGGAGTACAGAGAAGGTGATTGTTATTCTGTCATAGAGAGGACAGTGACAGTGCAAGTTTGTGTGGATAGTCCTTCATACATCTTTGAAAGGGTTGTGTGAATAAGTCATGGCTTTTGGAAGTGGGTATAGTGTGTCTCCAAAGTATTGAAGAGGTTAGGGGGCAAGGGATCATTCCCACAAAGTGTTTAGATTGACTATCTTAAAGGAATTGTTTAGACTGTCATAGTAGGACAGTGAGTTGGAAATCTGCTTTGATTAATGAAAAGTATTGTGTTTAAGGGTTAATAAGGCTAATTGTAGTAGATCTAAGGTTAGAATGGTTTAAAGGTGTCTCTAATAATTTATGGTTGAGGGGACATATGGATTTGACACTCTAGGGACTAACCTTTTGAACAAAGTTATTGATTGTCATGAGTAGGCAATGCATATTGAGTTTGCATAGAGTTTGTTTGGAGTTGAGTTGTTGAGGGATTCAAGAGTGGGGGGGTCAAAGACAAAGTATCAGGGGTCCCACATGTGTATTGGAATTTGGATAAGTCCAATCCTAGAGGTATTGACCCAATCAAGGGTCTTGAGTCAGTTACATTGAAGGTGGATTGAAGGGTGAAGTAGGGACAGTCAACAAGTTCAAAGGCAAGGATCAAAATTCATGATCAAGGTTATGGTTGGGATAGAGGATCAAGTGGTTCACTAGGCCAAGGTTACCCTAGTAAGGAGCCAAAGGGATGTCTCTACATCATTTGATCTCTATTAAACCTAGAGTAGATATTTTGGACAATCTAATATTTGATTTGGAGGAGGGTTTGTTTTCATGTTCGATTGAGTTTCTAGGTGGAGTGAGCTCGTGTTTCCTATGCAAGAGACACAACCATAGGAGAAGTAACTCCCCTCTCTTGGCCTCTAAAACTAAACCCAATCCTCTTTCAAATTTGAGGTAAAGTGTATCCAACCTGTAATCCTTGAGCAACTCTCTCTCTCTCTCTCTCTCTCTCTCTCTCTCTCTCTCTCTCTCTCTCTCTCTATTTGGAAAAGGCTTCCTTCGAGGAGCCAGGAAAGAAAAAAATAAATGGAATGGTTTTAAGAATATACCAATGCAAAAAATTAAGAACAAACGTAATTTTAAGAATGCCCGGCAATAGGCTATGGACAGGATTAGGAGGAATGATGGACCCTTCAAGAGAAGGAGAGGTAATACTAGTGAAAAAAAATTTAACTACACCCTCTCCTAATAATTTCCTCCAAGGTAGAAGAGACATTGAGGAGGTTACAGGGAGTGAGGAAGAAGGGGATTTTGGGGGCAGTAAGTGTTGTTGGGATGACATGGATATTACAGAAGGGAAAATGTGAAAAGAATCAATGATCCCTCTAATAGAATTTCTTTGCATGACTATGATCTAACAATCATTCCAGCAACCCCCCATGTTCCCCCCTTTGCATTCCCTTTCCCCAATCCCTCTAACCACTCACTCCTTAATATCCCTTCTAGGTTGGATTAAGTTAGCAAGGGGGGATGTTGCTACATTATCTCATAAGTTTGGCCTATCCCTCAAAGAGGTTTATAGTGAAAGTGGTGCGAATAAGGATGGGTCATCATCCCATTTGTTAATAGTCCCTAGGAAGTAAAGTTTAGCTTTAATAAAATCAAGAGGAATCCCAAGGTAACTGACTCCCCCACTAAATCTAAAAACCCTGTAGAAGGACGAGACATTATTGGACCCAAGGAAGGCAAGAGGAAAAGCATAAGACATATTGGGTCAGTTAATAAGAAGGAGACCAAAAGCATTCACAATAATAACCTACCTAAATGCTACTCAATCTTTAGAACTAGCATGGATTATTCTATGGATATTAAAATTTCTTCTTTGAATGTTAGAGGACTGGAGTCCTCAGATTGAAAATATATAGTATAGAGGTTCGTGAGAGTTAACAAGGGGATTGATTTTTTGTTTCTTCAAGAAGTTAAAGAAACCAACTTCACACTTGACATCTCCCTAAAATGTATTTGGAGAGAAGCTACTGTCTACTCTACCACACATAGCAGAGGGAGAAGAGGCACATCTATTCTCATAAGCCCTAATTGGGCCAAATTTGTCTCCAAATTGGGAACATCACGATGTAATAGAGCAGTATGGATTTTCTTTGACTCTACAAAGGTAGATAATTTGGAATCTATTCAATGTATGCTTCTAATGATAATAAGGTAAGAACATAGTTTTGGAAATGGTTGTATCAACTAGAGGATGTTTCCTGGATCCTAGGATGAGATTTTAACATGGTAGTAAACTCTCAGGATAAGTTGGGAGGTAATAGATTGGATTGGAAGGGCAGTGAACAATTTTTTTGGAATAAGATGATAAGAAAACATAGGCTTCTTGACCCACTTAGTGATTGCAAAGATGACCACAAAGACATTTAGTATACTTGGTGTAATTTTCAGCAAGGACGCAAAAGGATTTATTCTAGGTTGAACAGATTATACTTTAGTCATGAATTTTTAAAATTTTAGAAGGATGATACTCGTAGATTGGTTAAAGTAATCCCCTATACATTATCAGACCATTACCCCATATCTGCTAGATTCATTGATAGTGGATCTACTATTAGAAGGTGTCCTAAAGAAAAATCCTTTTTCCTTAACACCTCATTGTTGGATGAGCAAAAATCAATAATGTTGTATATATGATTAGATGGTACAACAAAGATATAGTTAAACACAGTAGTGCAAGGAGTACATGGGCCTAGAATACCTCAATTTGGAAAACCTTATTTCAAACCATTGGGGGAAGAGAGCTAGGGATGCAAGGTGGATAGAAGGAAAACTTCAAGATGATCTCTCCAGGGAAGAATCCGACCTTCAAGATAATCCCTCTTCTGAAGAGGCTACCTCTAAATTGGTAGAGTCTAAAGATTCTCTCAGAAGACTGCAGAATGATAATATCATAGGAATCAAAATTAAATCTAGGAGTAAGTGGGTGGAACATGTAGATAGAGGCTCAAAATTATTTTTTCAAGTCCTTAAGAAAAAACAAGCCAAGGTCAGGATTGAGGAGACTTGGGAAGAGGGAGCTAAAATAGAGGACCAGCAGAGTATTGTCCAAGATTTTGTACAGTTCTATCAGAAGTTGTTCACCTCTGAGGACATTAAGGTAGAGATGGAAGAAGATAGAAATAAAATCAAGAAAATTGTTCCTATTAGAGTGAGGGAAGAAGATTCAACCCTACTCAATAATGTATTAGTTTAGAGGAGGTCAATGGTGCCATAAAACAAATGACACTAGATAAGGCCCTTGGATCTAATGGTCTGCTTATAGAATTCTATAGGAAAAATATGGATTGGATTGGGCAAGATTTGCGAGAAGTGTATAGGGAAGCTTTTAAACAAGGAACATTAGGAGGTGAGATCAATAATGGACTTATAAAACTCATTCCCAAGGAGAGTGATAGGTCCTTAATATAAAAATTAGAGACCAATCACACGCCTTAATGCTTCATACAAGATTTTGGCCAAAGCCTTGGCTATTAGACTTAAAGAGGTGCTTCCAAAGATTATAAACTGCAATCACACCGGGTTTGTTAAAGGAAGGTACATTTTGAATAACTTGGTTACATGTTGGGTGATAATCCATAAAGGATCAAAAAAATTCATTAGTATATAAGAAGACAGCTTTGGTCGGTCGGTCATGATCACCAAGCACAGTGATCACCGAGATTTTTTGAACACTGAGCGATAGAACAATCACCGAGTAGTATATAAACCAAAGACATCACCGAGCACCAGTATACAAATCCATCACCAAGCACGAGTCTACATCGAGAGACAATATTTCACCGAAAAAAGCGGATCTCAACTAAACGTCAGCTAAAGGACTTTAATCTTTAAAACAACTTTTTGCTTAGCTAGATAACCATTTTTTGTGGATCAAGAAAAGAGTTAATTGTGGATGTAATTAGTTAACTGATTGTATTCATGAAAACTAGGAGATCAAGGTCAAGTTGTAAACCTTTGATCTTAGATTTTTTCAAGAAAAGCGTGAAACCTAATTAGGTCAAATCTTTTGTATATAGATGTAATAATCAATCGAGAATGATGTGATTGTAGCCGCCACAGATATTTATGGATCAGACAAAGAGTTTCATGTACAAGGACCAATAAAGGAGAATTCAGTTTATAAAGAACTACATACAAGGCTACCGATCAGAACACAGGTATTATCCATCACAATAAGGTGATATATATAAAGTATAAAACATAGGTATTATCCATCAATTTATAAAGAACTACATACAAGGCTACCAAGCATAACAGAGGTATTATCCATCACGATTGTAGCAAACAATGAAATCCTTTCACAAGGTGGACTTATTAGTATTTTTGTAAATCTCTTAACCGAGTGCACACATACATTATGTTGCTAAAATCTCTTTATCGAGTAGACTTAAAAAGTCTGACATGTTACTCCTAACAGGGTAAGATCATCAGAATTTATCACAAATTATAGCCCTAACAGGCACCTTCCATTCTGCAGATAGTGAAGCTTTGTGGGTTTCATCCCCACTGCAATTTTTACCTTCCAACAAGGGTTCATGCGTGGTCAAATACTTGTGTCATGTGTAAATGAGTTTCATGAATGTTTCAATGTTTGTTTACATGCATTTACATTTATGCTATGATATTGCATGCATGAAGTAGAAAATATACAATGGTTGGTTATGCAAGTAATGAGTACTAAGGTTTAATTTGTAAAAGTTTCTAAGGGTACTGATTCACCCCTCCCCTCTCAGTACATGCCCATCCATTATTCCAACAATTGGTATCAGAGCTAGTTCTCTTATTAGGAAAAGTTTAATCACTTGAGATAAAAGATCTTACAATGGTAAGCTATAAGCTTGACAAAAATATTGAGAATCAGAAGTTGCAAATACAGATTTTCTTTGAGCAATACAAAGAGGCAAGAAACAAACTGAAAGATTTATTGGCTGAAATAAAATTCATGGCATCTCACTACAATGAAATTGACTATCATGAAGAAGAGATGCATGACCTATTTGATTCATCTAGATCTGGATCTGGTAGTATATATGACACATCTGAAGGAACCATTGCAGATCTAAATGAAATCAATCAACATCTAACTGAACAAGTGAAAGTACTGCAGATTGGCCAAGAGACACAAATGATAAGAATGATTGATGTTATGAATAATGCAAGACAAGTTGAACAACAAATAAATTTGGCTATTGATGACAAGAGAAATATTACTGAAAAGTTGCAAGAGATAGAATCTGAGATATAGAGACTTACTGAACATCACCTTGAGATCACCAATCAAATAGCTCTTATGAGTCATGAGGCCAACCAAGTGAACATGGAACTTGCTACAGAATTGGAAATTATTGGTGAGCTAAAAGAAGAAAATGAGAAACTAAAGCATGAAGTTAAGATTCAACAACAACATAATGATATGATCAAGAAAGTTGAAGATAGTACAAAAAAAATGGATGAATTTCTGAATGGACAAAGAAGACTCAACAACAATATTGGTTTAGGGTATACTGAACAGGGAGAATTATCAAATCGAGATAATCAAAGGAATGTCTACATAAATCCAAGACCAAAGAAGTGTTCATGTAATCACTGTGGAAAACCAGGCTACAGATCAAATGTTTGCAAGAGAAAAGAAAAAGGTATTCCTAAAACTACTTCTACATTCATAGGTAATTGTTATAACTATAACAAGCATGGATACAAAGCACATGAATGCAAATCTAGGCTGAAAAAACCAAATAAGAAATCTTACATGGAAAAATAATGTCCTACCTGCAACATGCATGGCCACACATTTCATGAATGCAAGAAAAAGATAAAACAAGTCTGGAAACCTAAAGAACAAGAAAATGCATATCAACCGAGACGAGTCGATAATACATATGTTTGGGATTACAACACTGGGGTAAATTGCATAGCATGTGGTTGATATGGACATATAGCTACTAAAAGTATGAGGAAATGGATAAGAAGATCTAGAAACTAGACTAACCCTAGAATGACATGCTTACACTGTCATAAGGTCGGTCACTTAAGTAAGGACTGTAGAGACCGAGTGACAGAGTCAAGTACTTTTGCAAATGAAAATACTATTGAAGACATCATGAGAATGATAAATAAAATGTGGAGAAGAGCTTCAAACAATGATAATGTTGGACCAAGCACTATAGTTGGTGACACCTCATCCAATGGATCAGGTGATTCCACCACCCCCACCTAAGCAATACAAGTAAGTATGGAACTGCACTCTACAAAGCTATATTTTACATTAGTTCCTATATTCATTGAGAATATGCCAAATTAGCATGAATGAAGATGCACTATGGTATTTCATATTATGTTTTTTGAATATAGTCTGGTCGGTCAATATGAATCAAGCATAAACTGCACATCGGTGAACATGTGAAAGACAACTGAGTTGACACTATGCACCGAGAATTGTATACTCACCGAGCTGAAGTTTTTGGTGTGTTGACCGAGCATCTCTATTTCATCAATTGAGTGGTAGGTAAATCATTTAATGCATCACTTAGGGTATTTCTCTATAAAAAGGGCAATGTGAACTCATTTGTTCACCTGGCATTAAAAAGAAAATTGCAAAGCAAAGAGGAGTGATTCAGAGAGACTACATTGCAGAGCAATTCATGTCACTTTCAAAGCTAATCCAACATATTTCAAGCATTCACAACAAACATCCAGTGAGTATCTAGACTCACCGAGTTAATAGGTTATTTTCAAAGAAGCCCTAAATTAATTAATAATGGCATCCACTTCACGAACCTCAAAGATCAAGATGGAAAAGGACAATAAGGTCTTTTTAATAAAGAACTCAACCTGTGAGAAACCTAACTACAAATTTTTCCCTGAGGTTACTACTCAACCCGGTGACAAAGGAGAATTTTTTAGTATCCCACCTAGGCTTTTACTGGTTGAAGACATCCGTGCATACATCCACTACAAAGTTGAAGAGATTGGAGACTTTGATCTTGAGGAAGCTTATCAGAAGCTATGCAAGGATGGTAACCTAAGGGACGAGTACAAGCACATTAACGTGAAAGGGTTAACCAATGCCCTACTGTTCCCAAAATATTTCAAAACATAATGGATTCGCATTGTGCTTAGCCAAGTGCATGACAAAAAGATGTGGTTAGATGAACCCAATCCAATAACAAAGGATGTGATTCAAATAGTGACTGGATACCCTATAACCGAGAAAGAAAAATCCCTAAGACACCTTGGACGCTCAGAGATTGAAAAGTTAACTGGAGCCATGTGGGATGACAGAGGTCTAAAAATCAATTCAATCACTGACCCTGAAATAAAATTTGGTGTGTATGTGAATGGATATAAAATATTTCAAGCTAGTAGATTGAACATAATTTCTTGTGGAGCATTCGACATTGCATACAAAATAGTGAAGAAGGGACTGCAACTTGATCTAGTCGAGTTGCTACTGAAACAACTTGAAGAGAACAAGAGAACAATTAGATCAGCCTGATCTAATACATGTAAGTTTGGTTCCCTACTGATGTGAACATTATTTTACTTCCATAATTTATTTCCTTCCGTCGGTAATGTCACTTGGGACACCAACCGACCTATCACAGCACAAACTAGTCATTACATTAAATCACTAGCAGATAATTTCATACCTCTATTGGATGCCTACTTTACATCATTCAAGAATAGGATGCAGAAGAGGATGAGAATCCATGCCCAGTTAGTTGAAAAATACAAGGATGAGATATTTTTTGTAGTTGACACCAACACGACACTCATCAAACATGTCAACCCAAGAACATCATAGTTACCACCATTAGACTATGAAATTGACATAGATCTGGCTACAAGAGCTATTGAAGCCCTGTGTAATGAACCAGTTGACAAATATTTAAGAAGATTTGGCACATATGAGGAAGCCAAGTCAATAATTAAGACTGGTTTAGAAATCAAGAAAATAGGAAAGAAGAAAACACAAATGGTGAATACACTTCATAAGAAATTTTTGGTAACTGATGAAGAATTGTAACAATCAGTAGAAATCACCAAGGAACAAACACTTGTCGGTCAGAGTAAAGAGTTAAGTGATTCAGATTCTGCGGAATTAGATACAGAGCCACCACAAGCCAAGAAAACAAAAGTTACTGAAGTATCAACTGCATATAGAACAAGGAGAAAAAAAACAAAGGTAGACTCACCACCATTAAAGAAAGGTAGTGTAAGAACATATCAAAAAATAAAATCCTCAATCGAGAAACTAGCACCAAGACAACGAAAGAAATATGTAAGAGGAAAAGAAGACAAGGATGATACTGAAGAAGCTGAAACAGAACAAAGAATCCAAGAAGAAAAGGCAAAAATACCAAAGACAAATGATGAAATTGTAGAGTTAATTGTCAACACAGGTAGTATACAACATCATAATATTAGACAATGGGGAACTCTATCTACCGAGGATAAAAAAAAATAGAAGAGGCAATCATTAAGATGATGGTAGCTTACAAATATGTACATATAAAATTTGTTAATCATATTCCACAGGAGCTACAAGAAAAGATATTAGATAGATGGACATATGCATTGCACATGGATAAACATATGAGAGAGAGATCCCTAGTTACATTCATGCCCAATTCCACAGTTGAAGAAATTGACTCAACCATGAAGGAGTACGCCAAGAAATTTTTTGCAAAATCCAGTGGACACAAAGTATTGCAGAACAAGTTACAAGATATTAACATAGAGAGAAATATGATTTAGGCTCAAATATTTAATCCACCAGAGTAGGTACTAGTTGTAACCGATACTTCTCACACCGAGGAGAAGGAGGCCACACTGAGCCCTAAGAATATATTCATCAATGATACCGAGGATTTCAAGCCTATTGACTTAACCAAAGAAGCAAGTAAGGTCATGGATGATATTCCTGATATATTAAAATCCTTAGGGGAAACACCATTCATAACTATACAAGATATCACCCATGGTGATCCTGATGATGATTCCAAGGCTGATGAAGATGTCACTACTGCCACCGAGCCAATAAATGAACAGGACATTACTGATGTTGTACAAGCACTTGTATAAGGTAATATGCCTTACTTGATGCAAACAATCAATATAATGACTAAATCACAATAGACACCACCTGAGACTAAAGAAAACATACCAATGGACAAAGGTGATGAACATGGGGAGAAGACCGATACCATTATAGATCACCAATCGAGTGATGCACCCACCAAGACAATTGGAGAGGCAAACAAAACTGCAGGTCAAGAAAAATTTGAAGTAGAGAGGTCTACAACCAACCAACAGGTACAAATAGAGAACCCTAGCCAAGGCACCACACCTCCCAAGAAATCAATGACAGAAACTGAGAAACAAAAGGCTCTTTCTATAGTACCTCATTCCCCTGCTTCAAGCAACATTCAATAGAAGAAGAAGAACAACAAGAAATGAAGAAAATCCCCATTCGATGAGATCATAGACATACTTGACTGTGATCCAAAAACACGTGATCCCAAGTCCCTAAAAAGATATGGGGAGCTATGAAAAAGGAAATCACTACAAGACAAGCTCAGAAAGGAACACACAAATTCACAAGTCCTAGAAACAACAAAGGAGATTCTACTACAAGTAGTGCATGACACCAAGATTGATCAAACTACACCCATTATTGATCAACTTGCAGTTCTGATCGAGGAAATCACAACATAGAATGTAGACCCTGAGAAGTTCATTAAGGAATGAGCAGAAGAGAAGTGTCAATACAAACTCATTGAGAAAATCAGCCAAGAAGTGGCAGAGAATAAGGTGAAACTTTCTGAACTAGTAGCTACATTAGAACCTTTTATTTCAGAAGTAGTTATCTTAGTTCAAAATTTGTGCACTCTAGAACACTTCACTATCAAGCATAGTGAACAGATAGCTAAGATAGATGAAAATCTAAAAGCTAGTGCACTAAGTCTATCAACCGATCCAAATGCACTCCAACTGCATTATGAAAAGATTGTTGAATCTAAACGGTTAAGACTTGAAATACAAAAGACAAAAATCAAAATCAGAGATGAAGTAACCGAGCTACAAGCATTGTTACTACCAAATCTCACATTGATGTTAACACACATGACTACAACAAAGACTCAAATCACCGAAAGCATATATGACATGCACGCTCAAATCACTTTGGAGAAAATGACCCTAGAGAACTTGAAGGAGAAATGGGAAAAGTTGATGGTAGCCATTCAACAATCTCATTCACATATATTTGACAAGTTGTAAGTTCTACATCTTTGTCATTACTTTCAAAAAAGGGGGAAACATGTACATACATTGTATCTACATACTGAGGCATGCACATAGGGGGATTTATTATAAAAGTACAATACTTTGTGTATATACTGTACATATTAGTTTTTGATACTAATGCCAAAGGGGGAGATTGATAATCCATAAAGGATCAGAAGTTATCATTAGTATATAAGAAGACATTTTTGGTTGATCAGTCATGATCACCGAGCGAAAGCACTCACTGGGCACAGTGATCACTGAGTTTTTTTAAACACCGAGTGATAGAATAATCACCGAGCAGTATATCAACCAAAGACATCACCGAGCACCAATATACAAAGTCATCACCGAGCACCAGTATACACCGAGAGAAAACATTTTACCCAAAAAAGTGGATCTTAACTCTTTTTACGTCAGCTAAAGCACTTTAATCTTTAAAAAAGTTTTTTTCTTAGCTGGATAATAGTTTTTGTGGATCAAGAAAATTGTTAATTGTGGATGTAATTAGTTAACTGATTGTATTCATACAAACTAGGAGATCAAGGTCAAGTTGTAAACCTTTGATCTTAGAGTTTTTCAAGAAAAGTATGAAACCTAATTAGGTCAAATATTTTGTATATAGATGTAATAATCAATCAAGAATGATGTTATTGTAGCTACCAAGGATATCTATGGATCAAATAGAGAGTTTCATGCATAAGGACAGATAAAGGAGAATTTAGTTTATAAAGAATTACATACAAGGCTACCGAGAAGAACAGAGGTATTATCCATCACAATAAGGTGATATATATATATATATATATATATTGTGTACTTAATGGATCTGTAATCAGCAATTTGAGATTGTAGCAATCAAGTCATATATTTTTTTACTCTCTTACAATTGTAGCAAACAGAAAAATCTTTTCACAAGGTGGACTTAACAGTCTTTTTGTAAATCTCTTAACCGAGTGCACACATACATTGTGTTTCTAAAATCTCTTTACCAAATAGACTTAACAAGTCTGACATGTTACTCCTAACAAGGTAAGATCATCATAAGTGATCACAACTTGTAGCCCTAACATGCACCTTCCATTCTGCAGATAGTGAAGCTTTGTGGGTTTCATCCCCGTCGCAGTTTTTACCTTCTAACAAGGGTTTCTGCGTGATCAAATACTTATGTCATGTGTAAATGAGTTTCATGAATGTTTCAATGTTTATTTACATGCATTTACATTTATTCTATGATATTGCATGCATGAAGTAGAAAATCTACAATGGTCGGTTATGCAAGTAATGAGTACTGAGGTTTAATTTGTAAAAGTTTTCAAGGGTACTGATTCACCCCCTCCCCTCTCAGTACACACCCTTCCATTATTCCAAAAATTGGGAAGCCATGGAGTGGGATAAAGAAACCAATCAGAAAGCATGTATGCTTCTACTAGACTATGAGAAAGCTTATGACAAGATTTAGTGGGGTTTCATTTATATGCTGATGGAAGCACGAGGTATTACAAAAGAATTTGTGAAAATGTTCCAAACTTTGATGAATGGTTCTCTGGCCAGAGTAGAAGTAAATGTTGTGGGGTCAGATAGTTTTGAGTTGACCAGATCCATTAGGCAAGGCTGCCCTCTTGCTCCAACCCTGCTTGTAATAATTGCTAATGCAGTAAGCTATCTGATCTTAGATGATTTTCTCCTACCAAGGGTTAGGGGAATTCAAATTCCAGAAGGTAAAGAAGTTGCCAATATGCAATTTTATGATGACATGGCATTATTACTAAGGCTAGATGTTGAGAATTTGATTACCTTTATGAAAAATAACTATTGTTTTTGCAATGCCTCAAGTAGTAAGATATAAATGGAAAAATACATCTTCTTAGGATGGACAGAGGAACCTCTGCTTTGGCTAATCCCAATGGAATTTTAGATGGGAGCGGCCAGACTACCAAGTCAAATATCTTGGCATTCCATTCTCCATAAACCCAAATATGAAAGAAATTAGGGAATGGGTAAAGCATAGAGTAGAAAATAAATTCAACAAATGGGATAGCCAATACCTGTCCATGGCAGGAAGAGTATAGGTTTTCCAAAACATTCTGTCTTCCTATTCAATTTATTACTCCTCATCCTGGATTTTTTGTCATTATCAGTTCAATTTTCTCAAAAAAATCATAAGGTATTATCTATGGTATGATCGCAGGGGTAACAAAAAAGGGCATGTTGTAAGATGGGAATGGTGTACCACAAAAAAGAAAAATAGGGGACTAGGTCTGAAAGACCTAAGACTCCAAGGAATTTCTCTTGCCACTAAGTGGATAGTGAAGTCTATGGAGGGAGACGAACCATGGAAAATATTTATCATTAATAATATAATAAGGGGACATCCTAAGAAAGGCAGAAAATAGCTAAACTTGCCATTAAATGACATCCTTGCAGAAGAGATTGAGTTCAAAGTGCAAGGATCACTAGTGTTAAAATCACTATGGAAAGGATGGGACTATATAAAATAGTTTATTACTAATAATAAGGTGGTTCACTGTAATAATATGATCTATGGAAATAGATCTATTTGGTGGAATCTAAAATCCAAAGAAAAATCTCTTGCATTGTTGCAAGGGTGCTCAGCTAGGTTGTAGAACGAAAAAGAGATTTCTTGTATGGATGATATTATTCAGAATGAAACACTCATTGGCAGCGAAGACCTAAAAGTTAGCTATGACCTACCAATATCTCAGTATAGGGCATGCTCTATTTTGAAAGATTATTGTAAATACCTTAATCTTCCTAAAGACTACTATGTGGATAGCAATTGCCACTTACTCTTTAAAGGTCTGATGGTACGTTGCTAGGCAAGAACAAGTCTAAATAATTGTATGGCCTCCTTGCTAATGATAATTCTAGCCTATCCCATGTGAACACCTATTGGAATCTCTATCTTGAGTTTGGTGAGTGGTCCAAAATCTTTTACAATCTATGGTCTTCCCTTGTATAGCCAAAAAAAAATTCTTCCTATGGCGGCTCCTCTTGCATAGGCTTCCTTTCAATCTCCCCAGTGGCAAACCAAGTATATTTAGTTACTGTAAACTCCCAGAATCAGTTATCCATGTCTTTTTTTATTTTCCATTTCATAAAGAGATATGGAAAAAAACAATTTATCACAGTATCGATATCTCATTACTTGAGATTTTCTCTATAGTATTAAAGGTCTAAAATAGTCTTTTAATAATTTCATTTCCCTTCTCTCTGCCTTAATCATGTGGCACATGGAAATTAAGGAATGATAATGTATTTGGTGGTTTATCCAGGAACCTTACTGAGCCTCTTAAGAGACTCATATTTCATAAACTGATGTGCAGGCTACAGTTGTCATATAGATAAAGAAAAAGAAACTGGAAGACATGTTCAAAGATGGCATGGTAAGGCTTGGTTATTGGGAAGTCTCTCATGCCTTCACTTGGACGCGGAAAAATCAGGAGCTTACCCCATTCAAGATACCTCTACACACTTTTATGGAGGAATTAGAAGAACAAAGGAAAAAGGAGAGGCAACAGAGGGCTCAAGAAATCTGAGTTGTTCCACTTGTTGTTTTACCAAGAGCAACTATACCTATGGAAGAGATTCAGAGGCACCCCTATAAGAAAAAAATGGAGGATGACAGGATCCTTATATGGATGGAAGGTCTTCAGGGATGGATGGAGTGGTTCCCTCTTAGGGTGGGAGATGTAATATGACAACTTATGATGTATAGATTCTCCTTTTTTATATATGTGGTAACTTGGCAGTAGGAAGTGATGTTCTTTTTTGAATTGTATAGTCTTTTTCTATTACAGATATAGTTGGATAGGTGTTGTTAGGAATATATGTTGGTATTTTTGGTCTGATGAACTCTTGAACATATATGTCTGGTATGGTATGCTTGTATAGTCGCAGCACCTGGATGTACTAAGCTTTTTATGGAAACATATATCTTTAATAGAAAAATAATTATAATTATAGTATGATTAGTATTCTAGAAAATATAATTAGAGATAAGTTAATTATGAATTATAAATATCAAAAGTAAAAAGCGGGGAATAATGATAATCCTAAAGGATCATATTTGTCATTAGTATACAAGGAAATAGTTTTTGGACTATCGGTAACATGATCATCGAGTGACAGCATTCAGTCAACTACAGAGGACACCAAAAATAGACAAGTGCAATGGTCACCAAAAATGTTAAGTGCTAGTGAACAACGAAATCAATGTACACTGATATGCACTATCATTGATAGACAGTTTAAAGTGTAAACCGAGAGCACAGTTTAATGAGTAAACTGATAGACAATTCAAAGACATCACCAAGAAAATACTACAGAGCAACCCGATCACTAGTCTACCAAGAGAGTTTTATTTTTGAGAAATGTGGATCTAAGTTACACATCAGATAAAACACTTGAGTTTTATAATTAGATGTATGCTTAGCTTTAAAACCATTTCTTGAGGAAAAAGTAAAGCATATGTAATTATTTTAATCAATCTAACTGATTGTAAAAATGCAAACTAGGAGATCAAGGTCAAGTTGTAAACCTTTGATCATAGAGTTTTTATTGTAAAGCATGAAACCTAAATAGGTCAATACATTGTATAAATAGATATAGAAATCAATCAGCCAATAATGATTGTAGTTGCAGTAGACATCTATGGATCAGAGAGAGAGTTTCATGCAGAAGGATATAAAAGGCATAATTCAATTATGAAGAACAAGATTCAAGGCTACCAAGCAGAACAGAGGTATTAATCAATCACTATAGATGATACATATACATTGTATACTTAAAGGATCTGTATTTAGCAATTCAAGATTGCATACTATCAATTCAACAAGTATTTTTGACTACTCTCTAACAATTGTAGCAAATAGAAGAAATCCTTTAAGAAGGTGGACTTAACAGTCTTATTATAAATCTCTTAACCGAGTGCACACTTAACAGTGTTGCTAAATCTCTTAACCGAGTAGACCTAACCAGTCTAAAATGTTACTCCTAACAAGGTAAGATCATCATAAGTGATCACCCTTGTAGCCTTAACTGGCACCTTCCATTCTGCAGATAGTGAAGCTTTGTGGGTTTCATCCCCACCATAGTTTTTACCTTCTAATAGGGTTTTTCTGCATTACCAATTCTTGTGTCATGTGTAACTACTTTTCATGAATGTTTCTATGAATGTTTACATGCAATTAAGTTTATGATTTGATATTACATGCATAAGGTAGAAAAGCGATATGTTCGGTAATGCAAGAACAGAGTACTAAGGGTTAATAGATAAAAAAAATTAAGGGTATTAATTCACCCCTCCCCTCTTAGTATGCACCATTCCATTATTCCAACAATTGGTGTCAGAGCTAGATCTCTTATTTGGAAAATTTTAAATCACTTGAGAGAAAAGATCATACAATGGAAAGGTATAAGCTTGATAATAATATTGAGAATCAGAAGTTGCAGATACGGATCTTCTATGAGAAATGCAAAGAAGAAAGAATCAAGATGAGAGAGCTACTGGATGCAAGAAAAGTTATGGCATCTTGTTGCAATGAAACAAACTATCATGAAGAAGAGATACCTGATTTGTTTGAGTCATCAAGATCTACATCTAGCAATACATCAGACACATCTGAAGGAAGTATTACAAGTATAAATGAAATCAATCAAATCTGATAGAACAAGTAAAGGTACTAAAAATCATTCAAGAGACACATGTGGTAGGGATGATTGATGTTATGAATAATGCTAGACAAGCTGAACGAGAAAGAACATTAGCTATTGATGACAGGAGAAAGATCACTGAGAAGTTACAAGAGAGAGAAACTAAAATACAAAGACAAACTAAACGTCATCATGAGATCACCAATCAAATATTTCTTATGAGTCATGAGGAAAACCGAGTGAACATAGAACTCAATGGGAAATTGGAAGATATTGGTGAACTAAGACAAGAAAATGAGAGACTAAAGCATGAAGCAAGGATTCAGCAATAGCACAATGATATGATCAAGAAAGCTAAAGAAAGTACAAAAAGAATTTCCTGAATGGACAAAAAAGACTCAACAACAATACCGGTCTAGGATATACCAAGCATGGATAATCATCAAACCAAGCTGATCAAAAATATGTCTACAAAAATCCAAAACCAAGGAAGCAATCATGTAATCACTATGGAAAACTAGGCCACGCTTCAAATGTTTGTAGGAGAAAAGCTAAAGGTATTCCTAAATCCACATCTACATTCATAGGTAAATGTTATAACTGTAACAAGCAAGGACATAAAGCACACGAATGTAGATATAAGGTGAAACAACCAAAGAAGGAATCCTACATGGAAAAATATTGTTCCACTTGCAAAATGCATGGCCACACATCTCATGAATGCAGGAAAAATAAAAATCAAGCATGGAACCAAAAGAACAAGAAAATGCTTATCAACCAAGAAGAGTCGGTAACTCATATGTTTGGGATTACAACACATGGGAAAATGGCACACCATGTGGTAGACATGGTCACATTGATGCAAACTGCATGAGGAAATGGATACTAATGTCTAGAAGCTAGACTAACTTTGAAATGACATGCGTACTCTCTCATAGGGTCGGTCACCTAAGCAAGGACTACAGAGATTGAGTGATAGATTCAAGCACTTTTTCTAATGGGAACATTATTGAAGATATTAGGAGAATGAGAAATCAAATGTGGAGGAAAGCTTCAAGCAAAGATGATGCTAGACCAAGCACCACAATTGGTGACACCTCATCTAGTGGATCTGGCGATTTTACCACCCCCACATAAGCATACAAGTAAGTATGGAACTATACTATATAAAGCTATATTTTACATCAGTTCCAATATTTATAGATAATATGCTAAATCAGCATGAATGAAGATGCACTATGGTATTACTTGTTATGAATTTGTGAATCTAATCTCGTCGGTCAATACATATTGAGAATTATCGGTATACATGCAAAATCCAAGTTGTTAATGTAAACCGAGCATCATCGATAATCAAGTAAAAAGACAATCAAGTCTTTGCTACATGCCAAGAACCACTGGTGAACATGTGAAAGTTCAATTGAGTTGACACTTACCCCAAGTAGTATATACTCGTCGAGCTGAGAAGTTTGTGTGATGACCGAGCGACTCCATCTTTGACCACCAAGAAGTAGGTGAAGTATTTATTGCACCACTTAGGGCATCATCTATAAAATGGAAATGGAAAGCTCATTCATTCACCAAGCATTTAAAAGAAAAGAGCAGAGCAAAGAACAGAGCAAAGAAGAGCGACCAAGGAGCGACCAGATTGTAGAGAGATTCACAAGAACATTCACGGCTACTCCAACAAATTCCTAGCATCTACACCTAAGATAAAGTGAGTATCTAAGACTCACTGAGAAAATAGATCATTTATGGAGAAAGTCCTAATTCTATGAAAAATGGAAACTACATCGCGAGTCACCAAGATCAAGAATGCGAAGGATAAAAAGTTCAACATGATCAAGAACTCTACCTTTGAAGAGGCCAAGTATAAATTTTGGCTAGAGGTTGCTTCACAACCTGACGACCAAGGAGCATTCTCAATTATACCTCCTAGGGTTTTTCTATTTGAACATGTCCGAGCATATATCCATTGCAAAGTTGCAAAAATCAGAGATCTTGAAGTTTAAGAAGCTTTGCAAAGATGGAAACATTAAAGATGAACAAAATAACATAGAGATAAAAGGGTTAACAAATGCCCTAATCTTCCCAAAAGAGTTCAAAACCGAGTGGATTCAGATAGTACTCAGTCAAGTACATGATAGGAAAATTTGGTTGGATGAACCGAAACCAATCATTAAAGATATAATTCACGCAGTAACTGGTTATCTAGTAACTGACAAGGAAAAAGCCCTAAAACATCCTTCTCACCCCAAGATTGAAAAGATGATAGGTGCAGTATGGGATGGCAGAGGTTTAAAGGTTAATTCCATCACTGACCTATAAATGAAGTTTGGTGCATGTGTACTTGGATACAAAGTATTCCAAGCCAACCGATTGAATAACATAGCATGTGGAGCAGTTGACACTGCCTATAAGATTGTGAAGAAAGGATTACAACTGGACATATCTGAGCTTCTACTAAAGAAATTGGAGTAGAACATGAGGACTATTAGATTAGCCAGATCTAATTCATGTAAGTTCATTTCACTCCTCATGTGCAATTTTTTCTATTTTCAGAATTTCTTCCCATCTGTCGATAATGTCAATTGGGACACAACTCAACCAGTTACTGTACAAATTAGTGAATATATTAAGTCACTAGGGGACAATTTTACATCATTCATGGATGCATACTTCACTACCTTCAAGGATAGAATGCAGAAAAGAATGAGGATGCCTTAACAATTGGTCAAACAGTATAAGGATGACATATGTTTAATAGTGGATACCGACACCACTTTAATAAAACCAATTGTACCAAGAATAGCATGGTTACCACCACTTGATTATGAGATCAACATTGGTTAAGCCACAAATGCTATTTAATCCCTACTAAATGAAGCAGTGGGCAAATCATTACCAAGATCTGGAAAATATGAGGAAGCTAAGGCTAGAATCAAAACATGCTTAGTAGTAAATAAAATTGACAGAAAGAAAACTAAGATGGTGAAAACACTTCAAAAGAAGCTTTCGGTAAACGATGAAGAACCAAAAAAAAAAAATGACACCGAGGGAAACTCACTCGTCAGTGAAGGTGAGAATTCAAGTGACTCTGAGTCAACTGAATCTGATGCACCACCAACAAAGAAACCAAGGACTACTATGGCATCAAGGACTAGGAGTCAGACTACAAAATATGCAGACTCGCCACCGGCAAAGAAAGGTATAGTGAGGAATTATAAGAGAAAACCTCAAACTGGGAAATAGGCACTAAGACAAAGAAGGAAATACGTTAGAGGAAAAGAGGAAAAGGATTACACTGAACATGATGAGAGTGAACAAGCACTCCAACCTACAAAGAAAAAAATTCCTAAAACAATTGATGATATTTCTGCATCAATCATCAAGACAGGTAGCATATAAAATCCTAAAGTTAGACAATGACTAACTCTCTAACCCAAGGATCAAAATAAGATAGAAGAAGCCATCATTAAGGAAATGATTTCATTTAAATATGTACCTATACAATTTAATAAGATGATGCCACAAGAGCTTAATGACATAATATCAGCAAGATGGACATATGCCTTGCATACAGAGAAACAAATAAGGGAAGGATCTCTCGTTACAATCATGACACCAGAGTCAAAATTTGAAGAAATTGATGACATCATGAAGAAGTATGCAAAGACATTTTCAGCTAAGATGAGATCTTACAAAGTACTAGAGGGCAGTTTAATAGAGCTTGACAAAGAAAGCAATGAAACTTGGAATGAAATATTCAATCCACCTAAGGAGGATATAGCAAGCCCTGAGAAGGTATTGGCTCTTACCAAGACACCTCATTATGAATAGAAATAGGCCACACTGAGTCTAGAACACATCTTCATAAATGATACCAAGGACATCAATCCAATTGAGTTGACAACAGAGGCAAGCAAGGCCATGGATGATGTACCTCAAATTTTTCAATCATTGGGGGAAACATCAGAAGTCGCAATTAAAGATATAACACTTATTGATTTTGATGATGATCCCAAGAAAGATGAAGATGTAATTGATGCCACCAAACAAGAAAAGGAAAAGGATACAACAAATGTTGCATAGGAAAATATACTAGGTCAGATGCCTCTATTAATACGAGCTATCAATATAATCACAAAAGCAAAGGAGAAGACACTTGAACCTAATGCAAACAATCTGATAGACATAGGTGATGACCAAGGGAAGCAGACATATACAATTGAAGAGAAGAAACATGCAAGTGGAGAGGAGAAAAAAAGTGATGCCACTGACAAGAACACCTAAGGTGAAAAGGTTGCAGATACAGATAAGGTTAATGTAGAGATGTCCACTACCAACCAATAGGTCAATACCAAGTAGCACACAAAAGGCACAACACCTCCCACACAATCACCAAAGCAAGAGAAATAGCATGAACTAGCTATAGTTCTACATAACCCTACTTCCACCAACATATCCAAGAAGAAGAAGAAGAATAAAAATCCAGTCATATTAGATGAGATAATTGACATACCAGACTGTGATCCTAGAACATTGGATTCAGAGTCACTTAAAAAGTATAGAGAGCTATGTTAAAGAAAGGCAATACAAGACAAGCTCAAGAAGGAACACAAGAACTCCCAAGTACTAGATACAACCAAAGAAATACTATTGTAGATTGTACCTGACACTGAAATTGATCAAAATGCTCCAATACTTGATCAATTAGCAGTTCTCACCGATGCCATCACATCACATAATGTAGATGCAAACAAGGTAATTGAGGAACATGATGAGAAGAAGTGTCAAAACAAGCTTACAGAGAAAATCAGCCAAGAAGTGGCAGAACATAAGGTAAAAATTTATGAATTAGTTTCTACTATAGAACCCCTGGTATCAGAAGTAGTCAACATAATTCAAAATTTGTGCACATTAGATACTTTCACTAATGATCATAGTGAAAAGATAGCCAAAATTGATGAAGATCTTAAGGCTAGTACACAAAGTCTCACAACCGAGGAAAGTGCATTCAAATTGCATTATGACAAGATTATAGAAGAAAAATGGTTGATACTTGAACTTCAAAAGGAAAAAAGAAGAATCCAAGATGAGGTAACCGAGATGCAAGCTATGCAACTCCCGAATCTCACACTGCTATTAAAACATATGAATTTGAAAAAAGCATTGATTGCCACCCCAAAGATGTCTATTACAGAGAGAATATATGACATGCATGCCAGACTCACCTTGGAATACATGACCCTTGAGAACCTCAAAGAGAAATGGGAGAAGCTAATGGAGGACATTCAAAAATCCCATTCCCACATTTTTGACAAGTTGTGAGTATTACACCTTTTTCATTATTTTAAAAAAAAGGGGGAAATGATATGATAAAGGGGGAAATGATATCATAAAGTGGGAAATGATAAGGTGAAAGGGGGAAATGATAAAAGGGGAAATATATGTATAAAGGAAAATGTATCAAAGGAAGAAACATGTACATACACTACACTGAGGCATGCACATAGGGGGAGTCATATTGACAAGGTAAACATTTGGTGCATATACTGAACATTTCAGTTTTGCACATATCAGTTTTTTATATCATATTTGTTATTAGTATACAAGGAAACACTTTTTGGACTATCGGTAACATGATCACCGAGTGATAGAATTTAGTCAAGTGTAGAGGACACCGAAAACAGACAAGTGCAATGGTCACCGAAAATGTTAAGTGCTAGTGAACACCGAAATCAATGAACATTGATATGCGCTATCACTAATAGACAATTTACAGTGTAAACCGAGAGTGCAGTTGAATGAGTAAACTGATAGACAGTTCAAAGACATCACCGAGCAAAGACTACAAAGCAACCTGAGCACCAGTCTACTGAGAGACAGTTTTATTTCTGAGAAATGTGGATCTGAGTTATACATCAGATAAAACACTTGAGTTTTATAATTAGCTTTATGCTTAGCTTTAAAACTATTTCTCAAGGGACAAGTAAATCATATGTAATTATTTTAATCAGTCTAACTAATTGTAAACATGCAAACTAGGAGATCAAGGTCAAGTTATAAACCTTTGATCATAGAGTTTTTATTGTAAAGTGTGAAACCTAAATAGGTCAATACATTGTATAAATAGATGTAGAAATCAATCAGACAATAATGATTGTAGCCATAGCAAACATCTATGGATCAGAGAGAGATTTTCATGTAGAAGGACACAAAAGACAGAATTTAGTTATGAAGAACAAGATTCAAGGCTACCGAGAAGAACAAAGGTATTAATCAATCACTATAGGTGATACATATACATTGTGTACTTAAAGGATCTGTATTCAGAAATTCAAGATTGCATACTATCAAGTTAAAAAGTATTTTTGACTACTCTCTAACAATTGTAGCAAATAGAAGAAATCATTTAAGGTGGACTTAATAGTCTTATTGTAAATCTCTTAACTGAGTGCACACTTAACAGTGTTGCTAAATATCTTAACCGAGTAGACCTAACCAGTCTAAAATGTTACTCCTAACAGGGTAAGATCATCAAAAGTGATCACACTTGTAGCCTTAACCAGTACCTTCTATTCTACAGTTTGTGAAGCTTTGTGGGTTTCATCCCCACTGCAGTTTTTACCTTCTAACAAGGGTTTTCTGCATTACCAATTCTTGTGTCATGTGTAACTAATTTTCGTTAATGTTTCTATGAATGTTTACATGCAATTAAGTTTATGATTTGATATTACATACATAAGGTAGAAAAGCAATATGGTCGGTAATGCAAGAACAAAGTACTAAGGGTTAATTGATAAAAAGTTTTAAGGGTAAGGATTCAACCCTCCCCTCTCAATGCACACCATTCCATTATTCTAATAGAATAAGGCCCTTGAGAAGCATAAATAAAATCAAACCTATTTTTCTAAGAGAAACAATTTTGAGAAGATCAATAAAAAACAATGTGCTTGCACCATTTTTTATATCTATCGTAAGAAGATAAATATTTTATAAGCTATCATGGTCTTATCAGAAATAAAATTGAATGATTTAGAGAGTTTACTCACCAATTTTTTGAATATAAGTAAAAAATGTTAGAAACATAAAACCTAAAGTATGAAAATCCTTGAGGAGGATTTGATTGGGGTCAAAGTGAAGAATAATACAACTATTTTTGTTAGTGCATCTAGAAGTGATATTGATTCTCTAAATGAAATTTCATGCCACCTTTTAGAAGAATGGGAAGGTATGCCCAACCTCTGAGGACTAAGATACTCTCCTTGTTAGCTATGGTTCTTGGTTCCTTACTATTGGTGCCAATATTTTATGTTGTTTTTTTATTGTTGTTATTTTTTTTTACATTTTTTATGTGGTCTCCTTGTTGGGGTCTATCTTGTCTATGCTCTAGGAATCCTTGTAATCCATTTATCTAACGTCCCCTTTCTAGTAATTATTTCATTATGTTGTCGTTAACCTATTTTTCCATGGTCCTATAGGCTGACCAAGACATTTAAGGGACTTTGAGGCTATTTTCCCTAGGCAGTTTCAGTTGCAGATCATTCTAAAGAGTTTAGAAGCAGATTTGGGCTTACTTACCATTTATAGTAAGTCATTTGAGCATGGTCAGAACCTTCAGTGATGTTGGCATATCAATGGTAAATGTATAATATTGATAGAATAATTATATTATCATCGATGTGATCTATTATGCATTAATAAAGTTAGTTTATAAAGTTAAATTTAAATATTTAACTTTATTAATGCTAGACTTTAGTTATGTGAGAAATATTTAAATAAAATAACCCCTTTATTTAATAGAACATTGGAGATATAAAATGCTTGGGGACTTAAGTTAAAGGAGAATTATTTTAAATAACATGAGAAAATATTAAAAGGAAAAAGCAATCACGATAAAAAGGGGGGAAGCAATCGCAAGAAAATAGAGGAAAAGACAAGATCCCAAAAAAATATGAAAGGGAAAAAAAAGTGATTTTGTTTATCCCACATTGACAAGGTGAGTGAATGAGCTCTTATGAGAGCTTTATAAAATAAATTGAAGAGCTCTCTTTCAGCATGCTTGATAATATATGAAATTTATGAAATTGTCTGGTGGATTGATATTGTTGGGCTTGAAGGGCAAAAAGACCTTTTCGTTGACATTTTGTTTTTTGTTGAAAGACACAATCAAGAGGATTCTAAGTTGATTGAGCTCTAAGGTAAAATCTCATTACTGAGATATACATTACTTTTATTATCTTTTCTATAGTCTCCAACGGAGTTCAAAATAAAGTGAAGATGGTTTTTCTATCACCTCACTATTGGCAGTAAAAAATATTCATTAGTTTGGAGGATTTATGAGTGTTGTACAAGACTGAGGGATTCTAGGAAGATATCGTACTAGTTCGGATTGCATTTATTGATTGTCATGCAAATTTGGAAATGCATAAATGAGATCAAACTGAACTATGAAAGTTAATTTAGGTGTCATAATTGGTTTGCAACTCATTTTGAGGGTGTTGTACAATGAAAGCGTCATCTTGGTGTCGTGCTAATGTTGGGTGTGTTGAATATAGCCTAGATCAATTTTGGAGAGCTTCTGCTAGGGTTTGGAGGGATAAAAATTGTTGTAAGTGTGTTTAGGAAGCAAATTCATGTTGATTACGTAAAAACAGGTTTTACAGGTTTTAGGAAGAAACTTCATGTTATCTTTGTAATTTGGTATGTAATGATTTTCATGTTAACATTGTTATTGTAAAAAAACAACATTTTGTTATCATAAAAATCAGAGATTTCAATTTGTTGTTATTACTTCAGTTTGCAAGTAATAAAATAAGTATATGTGTACATTGAAACTACATTATCATGTACACTTGTGTTCAAGCCATTGGTAATTGGTCATTATTATTCACTCCTTTCGAATATTTACATATTTAAACAAACATAAATTAGAAGTTCAAAATAAAATTCACTTAACAAACTAGAGCAGAACTATACAAATTTCATATTTAATAAAAATTATATATATTTATTTAGTAAAGTTAATGAATTGTGTGCTTTGCAAATAGAGGCAAAACCAACATCTTTTCCCTAATATTTCCAGTCATTGAGGATTATTTGGTTACGTATTAATGAGTTGTGTGCTTTGTAAATAGAGGAAAAATTCAAATCTCTTTCTCCTAATATTTCCTATGATTGAGGAATTTTTTCCATTAAATTCAAATTCTTCATATCTCAATTGGTTGGTTATGGGAAAGATTAATTTGATAAGGAATGTGTATTCTTGATTTTTTCTAAGTTAAAAGTACAATCTTTAGAATTTTAGTTTACCTTTTATTGTCCCATGAATTCCTTAAATGAATTATCTAAAATGACTTCTTTTGAGAAATATTTTTACTATTTTACTAAATAGAAAAATAAGCTTATCTATTTAGATGTGATTCCCAAGATTCAAGGATTATTAACACAGACACATAAAGAAACAAGTAAGAAGAAAATAAAAACCAAGAAAAAATCTAATGAGCCTCACAACCCTTTCAAAAATGATAAACCTAAGTAGGGGAGATGCACATATGCATATTACAAAAAAACAATGACACGATGAACATAATTTTATAAAGTAAAATAAAAAATAGTTCAAAAAATTAAAGAATTTATTTTAAAAGAAAGATATTTCATTGTCTTAAAAGTATTATATTTCATCCTCTTCTTTTGTACCATTATTATATACATGGTAAAGGACATCAAGATTTAATAATAGAGTTAATAAGATAGAAGGCAAAGAACTTTCATATAAAGTCATAAGGAGATGGATTGTTGATTTTGGAGCCCCACATCATAGAACATCATAGTTTATGTTATCTTCATTTGAGACTTACACTTTACCACACAATTTTGATGGGTAACATTGTATATATGCATCTATTGACATGGAGATGAAAAATTTGATGATATACTTTGTTTTTGCATCCTTGTCAACCAAACTCCTTTCAATATATTAGATTACAAGTAGTGGAGAAAGGAAATAAGTTGAGTTCACACCTAATTCAATATTTATGAAAGACTTGAAGATTGGAGATGTCATCATTGTTAGGGTGGTTGATTATTCATCTTAATTATATACCTTTTCATTTATTTTTCTTGATGGTGATTTAGTTACCTCGATTAGTATTTCCACTAGTTTATCTAGTCAATCATATTTCTAGGGATGAGTTGGTCACTTGAACCTTGTTGGTCTTGAGAGTTAGGTTGAGCTTCCATCTCCTTTACCTCCTACTACTTAATATTTCAATGCTATGTATCATGGAATACAATACTTTAGTTCAACATATTGATCATTTTATTTTATGTTCAAATTTGTGACAAAAGTAGTTGATAGATACATCAAATTTGTTTTATGACTCTCATATTGCAAATTTGGAGGACTATCATTTTTTTAGAGATTAATCTTCACGAGTTTCCACTTATTCTTGATTTGTTATCTTGATTTATTGTGATAACACTTGATTTTGTCGTAGCATACTCTATCATAGAGATTCTTGAACAAATTTTAAACAACCATCATGAGACTTCTTGTATCTTCTCTCTTATTGGAGTCATAGTTTATTTTCACTTGTTTCTTCCCAAGGGAGGCATGTTTTTTGCAAGCATTGGTTTATCTTTTATTTCCAAGCATTCACTAAATTAGCATAAAATATATCCAATGTGGGGGGATTTATCATAGAACTCTTTATCTCATGTGGGGATGATATATTTAATATATTTAAGATATACTTAGTTCTTCAAAATTTTATTTTAGTCCCCCATTTATCACTTCTCCCACCACTACTACATTTTTGTTTTCTTGCTTTCTCTTTTTTATAAGATATTTTTCCCACAAGGTTTTTCTCCTTTACTTTTTTTGTGATAGATATTTTGAAAATATTAACCTAACTTATCTTAGTAGTTAGGACCCATCCTTGCATCTTTACATTCTTGCATTTTTTACTCCTCCCTAAGTTGAACTTAAGGTGCAATGTTTGTGTGAAGGGTATATTACCTAGCTTGTTCACATAATAAATCCTCCTATTCACACATGTTCACATGTTAAGTTTAATTATGGGTTTAGGAATATTTCTATAAGTCTATCTAATTTACAATTTTATCTTATATTATCATGAGTTGACTCATGTCATAGGATTAAGACTTTTTCCACAGTCTTGTCTAATCCTATTTAGCAACTTTGTCTATATAAGCAAGACCTCATGTACTGTATGCAATGTAGGGGAAGTACTATCATTGATTCATTATTGGTTGGTGTATATCATTTATCCATATCAATAAATTCTATTATGTTTCTCTACTCTCTTATTGAAGGCTATTTTTGGTATTGTAGGTGATCTTAGGGTATTGAATCTCACTATCAACTCCTAAAAAGGATACAATTCCATGTGAGAATAATATAAAAGGAAAACATATTTATCATCGTGGATCTATAAAATATTCTTTAGTTTTACCTTTATCTATTATTATTATTCTCACTTTGAGAATAATAATGTACCTCAAACCCCGCAAAAATTTCCAATTTTTAAAAAGAAGGTGATAATGATATGTTTTCCAACATCAACTAGCAAAAACCAGATATGAATTTCCACAAATTAAATGCACACAATAAGACAAATGAATATTATCAAAGATTTAAATATTATGTACATGGTAATGTTGCACATATAGGAAAGCGACTGGATGTAGGCGAGTCAAACACAAAAACCAATTATTCATCTAAAGATGAGACAATTTCACGTTGGTTTCTTAGGTTCCCCTAGGCCTTTTACGCAAGGTTAAATTTGTAAATTTTGTTGGATGTATTTTAAATTTTCTTTATTTTTGTAGAGTACCCTCTTAGTTCACTTACCTTACAATAAAAAATTATGTGTGTTCACATGAATCAAATTATAAAAGCACGTTAAATAGCACACATTCAAATTCATGGATAACAAATGTCTCTTGCTAATGTGGATCAACCCTATGGTGAACTAATGTAAAATATTTTAGTAGGAATTCAAATTAATGGAGGTCTCTTTAAGTGAAGTAGAATGCTCAAATTATGAAGTAATGAGAAACTCAAATTTGAATCTAGGTAGTTTGGATGGTGATGTAGTTTATGCACATTTTGGGGGTGTTGAGGGCCGTGTTGTCAACAATGGACATGGTGGTATTATTCCCAAAGAAGTCTTGCTGGGGGTATTGGCACCTCGGCTCTCAAGGACTTTATTCCCCTTTTTCCCAAATGATGCATGTGATGAGACAAGTTGTGGTACTAAAGGATTTTCTTGACTTTATCTTTAGCTAGGTGGCACTTAAAGAGATTATGACCTCAAAACTTCTCTTCCCAATGGAGTCTCTTCCAGTTATGAATTTTTTGGACATGAGGGTGAAGCTTCCAAATGGTATGCCTTGCTTTGAATTAAACCTAAGAGAAAAATCTATTTCCCTTTGGTCTAAAACATTTTCTACCTAATGGTTGGTGAGTTTATATCTATATCCTTGATATTTTAATTGATAAGAGTGTTTCCTTAATGGAGATGTCTCTCTTAGATAATGTTTTGGGCCCTTGTCCATATACTAAGCTAGTTTGGTCTTTAACAAAGAAAAAATGGAAAATTAAGGGCCAATTTGATGTTTCTAATAAGGCTAAGGGATTACATTCCTTCTCTTTATCCTATGAGGATGATTTATGGTCTATCTTATGTGCATACCCTTGACTTATCAGCAAGTCAACTTTATCTCTTAAAAAATGGGAACCTAGTTTTAACTTATCTGTTTGTTTTTTAAAGCACATTTTATGTGATTTAGATTGCATGGCCTCTCTATGGAATTCTATGGCAAAGATTTTTTTAAAGGTATAGAGAGTTCTTTTGGTCAACTTTTGACTATTGATAAAATTATCTCTTCTTGCAAGAGGTTTCTCTTTTCTCATATTTATGTTAATGTAGAGTAGTCAACTAATCTTCCCTCCTCTATTAAGCTTAATTCTAAGTTAGGTTTCTAGGTTCAAAAGGTTGAGTTTGAATCTCTACCCTTTGCTTATTTTTTGTGCAAATGTCTGGATCACTAAGATAAGAAATGGTCGTCTAAATTTCTATCCCCAAAGAAGGTTTGGAAGGAGAAAGGTAATGGGAACTTGAAGTTGGATTTTCATCAAGGTGATGTTGCAACCCTAACCTTGGCTCTTCCTAAAGAATGTTTACCACTAGAATATTTTGAGTTCCCAGATTTAGGTGTCCCCTCTTCTGAATTGGTGGTTTCTCAGTTTTATAGTTAGATCTGATTGGGTTGTAATTACATGAATTAAGAGTATTTTGATAGGTCTCCTCAAAAGGAGTAGACTTTGATGGATTGTTTTATACAAAGAGGAGTTTCTCTTTCTTGATTCAAATATATTAAAGGAGTTATATGGTCAACCTTTAAAGATTGTTATCTCCAACTGTAATGGGACTCCAATAGTTGGTTCTTATTAGGAAGGACCCAAGGTGAGAAATCTCCCTGAAGCTATAGAAGAAGAGAAGGTATCCCCTATTTCCTTGGATATCAAGGGTTTAATGGATTCAATTGTGATACAAGGACCAAATTTGGTTAGAGGGGTGTCTCTTGATGATGTAGAGGGTACTCATTTTATCATAGTTAAATATAGGCATAGAAGAAAGCCTACATTACCTTCATCATCTCAAGAGGTGACAACCAAAAATAGACAAAAATAATAATTTTGGTGAATCTACGGTAAAAGATGGACACTCTCTACAAAAATTTAGGGAAAAGGATAGTAAGATGGAGATAGTTGAAGGCATACAAAAGAATCTTCTTGAAATGTGCTTGAAGAGAACACCTAAGAGAAAATATGAAAATGATATCAGTTAAATTTCCCTCATAAGAATGATATCTTTTCAAATATAATTAGAGATCATAAACCTATTATCTTACTAATACTTGAAACTAAAAGGAAGAATGACAAGCTAGAAATACTCAATAATTCCTTCTTTGAAAATTGTGGTATATATAGCTCTAATGCTATTACACCTTTTTGGAATCCTATAATTGCTAAAGGTGTTCCCCTCTGTGAGGATTATAATCATGTTGCTATTATGTTTACTCATTTGTATGATTCTTCTTCTTGGATCACTTCCAATATTTATGCCCCTAATAATAAGTTGGCTATAAGAAGACATTGGTTAAAGTTATCTAATTTCAAATCTTCCTATTCTAAATGTGGATGAATAGTTATTGGACATCTTAATAATTTTCTTAAAGAAGATTAAAAGATGGGTGGTTCTCAAATCCGTTTAGATAGCTGATCTTTTGGATTTGGATCTTCATGGAGCTACTTTTACAAGTTCAAACAGAAAGGTTGGTATTGACATATTCAGGTAAAACTAAATCATGCTCAAATAACCCCTAAATGGATTATGTCACATACTTCCTCTCTTTAAGTGTTGTATATGAATGGTTCAAATCACTTCCCAATTTCTTTCTGAATGAATATTCTAGGTGATGAAGGGAACTCCAATTACTAACCCAAACACACACAACACAAGAGGGAAATAAATAGAAAATTGCAAGAATAGAAACACTTGCTTTCTATTATCTTAAATAAAATGACATTACAATACTCAGAAAAATAACATGATATAGCCACATGGGAATTTTCAATACAATAATCTGCAAGACAGAGCCACAAACTACCCCTCTAGAATTGAGCTCAAACCCCACCTTCATCCTTGTATATGTAGCACTAATAATTGCCTTAGAGTATTCTAGAAAGCGAAACTTTCCCATTTTGGCACCCAAGGTCCAATTTTCCACCTAAGTTATTTTTCTCTCTTCCTTTTTGTATCAGAACTTTAGTTTTGATGGCACAACTTCTGGAAGCCATAACGTTTGAACCAGGAACCTGATTTTCTATTATAACAATTTTTCATAAACCTCTCAAAGTAATCTACAATCTTGGACCATGAAATGTTTTCCTTGACAATTTTTGACCTCTTTTGGAGCCTCTAAGGCCTTCAAAACTAAGTTCAAAGTTTTTTGTACCACCCCGCCAAAACTAAAAAATTCAATATCTTCACAACCAAACTTGATCTTGCAATGAACCTTTACCAACATAATTATATATCCAAAATGAACCTCTAGGGAATTAATTGGAACAATCCAATGCTCAAATGAAAAAATTACTAAAAATAATAAACTTTCCAAAAATAGAAATCCTCCCCAAATTAGCCCTTATTGAAAAACTAGACAATATTTTTGGGTGATTCTAGATTTCTCTTACACCCTAGATGCTCCTACATCATTAGGGACAAGAAAGTGTTTTCCCTTTTATTTTAATAAAATGTGGTTGAAGCATCTCGATCTTAGAAGTAGGATTAAAGAATGGTGAAGTATTAGCCTTGATGGTACTGCTATGTATAGAATTATTTAAAAATCTCAACTTTGTTAAATCTAATGTGAAAAATAGACTAATCCTCCTTTGCTTACATCCTCTCAGAAAAAGATTCTATCAAAAATGAATTAAAGGTTATCCAAAGATCCATTCAATATACTAGGCCTGTTGATCAAATTCAAACCCAATAAAATGATCTTCTTACTTAGCTTCAAAATATCATATTGAAGGAGGAGGAATTTTGGAAGTATAGGTTGAGAGATATTTAGATATTATGTGTGGACCAAAATGCCAGATTTTTCCATCTCTCAACTATAAAACATAGAGCCTCTAAGAATATTATCTAAATTTTAAAGGATGGTCTTTTTTGGATAAGGAAGATGATATTATGGAGGTGACCTTTTTTTCTCGTACTTACTCTCATTTTATGGTAATATTGATGTCGGTTGTGAGGATAGTTTCCTAAATGTTATTCCCAATCTTATTATGGAGGATTTTAACAAGATGTCGGGGGTTACCCCCTCTAATGTTAAGATAAAGAGGGTTGTTTTTTTTTTATTTTGAAAGAAATAAATCCCCTATCCTTGCATTTTTCCCATATGTTTTGTCCTTTCTAGGATATTGTGGCTAAGGATATCTGTGATGCTACCTAGGAACTTTTTGCATGAAAGAAACTTCTAAAAAAACTTAATTCTACTTGTATTGTGCTTGTGCCAAATATCCCTAAGGTAACTCCCTTGACAAGTTTATACCTATTATCCTTTATAACTCTATTTATAAGATATTTTTGAAATTTATGGCTCTCGAGCTTCAATCTATTATTTTGATGATCATCTCGGCCCAACAAAATGCTTTTGTACTAGGTCATGAAATTTTGGACTCTATTTTTGTTGTCCATGAGAATATCCTATCTGTTAGAAGTATAATCTTTCCTTGGTGAAATATATATTATAAACCAAGGTAGTTTAGTTTATTTTATCTATTATTTAAGTAGGAGATTCCTATAGAATCCCTACATGTACACTTGTCCTCTTTTTCCATGTGTGAGGACATAATATTTATTTGTAATTTCTTTTTTTTCCTAGATTCCTCCTTAAGAGGAAATAGCACAAGT
>MU228288.1:2493969-2547246 GCA_018584345.1 Thuja plicata | reverse complement strand
CTCCTCTTTGCTTTTTGGTGTATGCTCCTAGTTCTTGTGCTAATTCATGGTATTTTTCCTAACTCCTCACTCTTGGATTAAACAATTTCCTGCATTTCCATAGTTATTCTTTATCATTTTTAACACTATCCCTTAGAAGAAATAAGAATATCAATTATTTCCTCAAATTATATATGTTGAAACCTTATGATTATGTAAGTCGGTAGTTCCTCTTTAAGGTACTTAAGGCCTTTGGTTTTGATTCTGAGGTGCAGAAGATGTTATCAAAGTTTCTCCCCATGTCTTAATTCTCTATGATCATCAATAATTCTCCCTCATCCTTTTCAATAGCTCTTGTGGCATTAGGAAGGGGGGGCCTATCTCTCTATTTTTCTTATTATTATGGCTGAAATGTTGGGTAGATATATGGAAGATGGTGGATGATGTTTTGCTAGAGTGCCTCTCTCCCTCTTCTATCATGTTGGTCTATTCACATAAACAATTTTTTGATGATAGCTTATTTATGGGGGAGTCATTGATCAAGGAGACCATGCCACTTAAATCAATTCTAAGTATGAATAAATATTTTGTTAGAAGAGAATCTATCCTAAAATTTCTATATTTTTCCTTAATACTTCAAAGTATAGGGAGAGAAGAATATCATATGTTTGGGGATGTAAATATGAGGATCTTCTTGCTACTTTTATCAACCTCCTCCTTTGTGGCAATTTGGTCCCTAATTTTTTTGGATTGTACCTATTGACAAACTCCATTCCAATCTTGTAGGGTTTAAAGGAGGGCCTTCTTAAAAAATCAAAAAAAATCAACTCATCAAGGCTACCCTCCAGATTCTCTTAGTCTATTCCATGAGCTTATTTAAAATCCCCTCAAAGTTTGTCGATACAATTGTAAACATTCTAAAATAGATTTTATGATGAAGAACTAAAGATAAAAAAGACTCTATCTTTTTCCTTGGTACCAGGTCTACAAATCTTAAAAAAGTGGTGGTCTAAGCATTAGAAAATTAAAAAGAGTTTAATTTCGCTATGTTGGTTAAACAACTATGGAGGCTCTTTTTAAAAAATTATGAATGGAATAAGATTATGCTTATCAAATATGTCGAAGGCCCTCTTATTTTGAGTCAAATTTTAGAATCTCAGAATTGTCCTTTTAGTGTTGGTTTGTGAAATTATATGGCCAAGTCCAAATTTGTGATTTCTAAAGGTCTCAAATGGTCCTTTGCAAATGGAAGGATTAGTACATCATGGGATGACTGATGATTGGGCCACTGTTCTTGATCTACCTAATATTTTCTCTTGAAGGATGCTTGAATCAATATTTTTGAAGGAAGGGTGACTTACTATATTCACAATAGAAAATGGAAGGATCTATCCATTATGGATATAGGTCTTGGTAATCGCCATTCTATGTTGGATCAGATACATTATCCTATCTTCCCTACCCCTAATCTGGTTGCTTGAAGGCCTTCCCCTTTCTTAGAAGTTCTCTAATACTTCTTTCACTCTTCTCTTTTATCACATCTCCCCTCCTCCCTTATGGGATTGGTGTGGAACCTTAATCTAGTTCCTAAGTTTAGTATTTTTTTCCTTATTCAAAATAAAGCCCTCACAATTGACAACCTCTGTAACAAAGGCATTTCCTTAACTAATAGATGTCTCCTTTATTTTTAGGATTTACAGAGAGTGTATCATCTCCTTTTTGGTTGTTCCTTTGTGTGTGATGTTTGGACTCATATTTTTGGCCTTTTGAACCTACATCGGGTCTTTCCCTCTTCTTTGGGTAACTTGTTAGTTCAATGGTTTTCCCCTTTGGATAAAACTAATTTCTCCTCCTTTTGGTATTTAACAATCCCTCGTGTAGCTTGGGGAGTGTGGAAGAAAAGGAATAAAGATATTTTTAGAGATTCATCCTTAAACTCTTCAATTATGTCCTTTAAATTTTGTCAAGTTATTAAGGAAAACTTCCAAGTTGAGGACATTGAGTCTAACTCTAACTTCTCAAATATGATGATGGTTGATTATGATCTGAAAGTTGATAAAAATTGGGGCCTAGACTATAATATCTCCCACCCAACCATGAAAGATGGAATTACTAGAGATAAGATTGCTTAGTGTCTTCCTCCTTCGGGTTGGATCAAAATAAAGTTTGACAGGGGAGACAAGGAAAATTTGGGGCCTACTAGTTGTGGGGGAGTGTTGAGAGATAAATTTGGAAGGATTTTATCAACAATGTCACTCCCTTTTGGAATCCAAACCAATCAGCATGTTGAAGAATTTTTTGCATACCATGACCTTAAACTTTCTCATTCTCAAGGGGTGTAAAATGTGTGGATTGAAGGTAACTCTCTTGACATAATCCAGTGTTTGAAGAGGACTTGGAAACATAGTTGGTATCTTGAGACCTTAATAAATGATTTTCTTCTTTTATGGAGCTCTTTTGAAGTTATCTTTATATCACATATCTTTAGGGAAAGGAGTCCATGACAGGATAATTTTCCAACATTATTATCATAAGGAGAATTTTGTATGGATGGAAAAGGAATGAGCCCCTCCTACCTAATGTTGAATACATTATTAAATATGAATTACTTCAGAGATGAAGGGTAATATAAATTAATTTCCATGTATTTTCCAAGGTACACTTCATTATTACTGCATAGATTGTGGGTGTTTCACTTGCCTAGTTTTCCAGTTGAGGTAATTGAAAGGCAGTTTTCTAGATTTTTTTTTCAGTGATGATTTTATCAGTAGGCTCTTTGTTATGATTTATAGGATTCTAATTTAAATGGGTGGAAAGAGGAAAAAACCGTATCCTATAGTGTGTGATGATGTCAAAATGAAAAGGTTTGGAGTGATTCCCTACTTAGAGTGGCTTCATGGTTCAGATCCTAAAGCTTCAAAAATTTTCTTTAAAGGATGGAAGGACATATTATTTCAACCTATGGTAAGAGTGTGGAGATTACTTAAGAGATTATTGTTGAGTTTATTGATATCTCTATGCAGGGAAGGAAAAATTTTAAAGACAAGAAATCCTCAGAGGTGGCAATGCAAAAATTTCTCGAAAGGAAGGAGAGCAATAGAATGCCGAAGAAGGCTAATATTGATTAAAAATAAAAATCCCTTAAATTTTATATGGTCATTTTTGGTCAAGGTAATTATGTAATACTTCACCTAAGATGGAAGATGCAATATTGATTTTGGGTTTCACTTTACTTTGTTAATGCATTTTAGAAATAATTTTTGGGGATCATCTTCGAAACATTTAAGGGACAATCTTCAAAAACAATTGAGGATGACCTTTCAAAAATTTTGAGGATGCCACACCCCCAACCTTCAAAAATTTTAAGGGATCATCTTTGAAAAGTTTCAGGGATGACCATCAAAAGTTTCAGGTATCATATTCAAAAAAAATTGGGGATGACCTTTGAAATTTTTACTATTGTGGAAATTTTTTGAATAGTAAATATTCTTCTAGAATATTTCTTCCTTGTCTTAATTCATCTACATGTTCTTGCAAATGATAAATCTCAGTTTTGTTACAGTTAAAACTCAAGTAAAATACAAGAAAAGTGGATGTGGGTGAGTTCAATTGCAGCCACCCAAACTTAATTTCATCCCATCATTTTAGGGTACATTTTTGCATGAATTAAGGTCATTTTTCATATTGAACTCATGGAAATTGTTGATGAACTATAACTGATTGAATTTTTGAAGATGACAAAGTTGATGATCACCGAGCTGTAGAAAGTAAATGCAAGACATTAAATTAGTTAATCTATTGTATTTTCATTGATGTCAACTTGATATGGTATGATTTCTCATACACGTATTGTCACAACACTTAAAGATCTAAAGAGACAAAGTTTTTGTCGTCGGTAATCATATACACCGAGTGACAGTAAACCCTGACAGATAGTGAACCCCGAGCACAGAAGTTCACAGTGTTACCCAACAAATAGTGTTACCCGAGCAATTGATACCTGAGAAAGAATTACCGAGCTAACTGCAGTTGTCACCGAATACAATTGAAGTTGATGCCCAAGCTATCTGCAGTAGTCACCGAGAACAACTGAAGTGTTGACCGACGAGAACTAAAGTTAGAAAAAGACAAAAAAACATAGCTGGCAGGAGCTATATTTAAAGTTAACTTATTAATTACTTTGTTTTCATCAATCATATAAAAGATAAAGATAAGGAGATTTAAAGCATGTTTTATTCCAAAAAACAAGGAGAGATTTACAAAATACAATTAAAGCAAGCATGGTGAGCTTTACAGGTCAAGAAGTGATCAACAAAAAAAACAAGAAGGACAATAAATGGTGAAATAATGTCTATATGAAGAGACAAGTAATTCATTATGAAAAAAAGGAATGTTGAAGAGAATTCTGGTGAAGATAAGAATTATTCATGCAGATCTGATCGTACAAGTTGAAGAACAGAGCTAAGAATTCTGCAAACACCAAGCAATAGAGAAGCAACATCATTCACTGAGCAGAAATAAAAGAGGGGAGAAAAGGAACAAAAGAGTATATTGATCAGAAGAGGTATCATGGACTTACAATAGATCTGAAAATCTACAATTCAGAGTTGTATTTATGAACAGATCATAGACTATTTCAGTTTAACCATTGATTCAGAAAATCTCTTAACAGAGTGGAATTTAACCATCTTTAATATGTTGAGATACATCCCAAGGAGTATGAAAAGTTTTTCATGTTGACAGCATAGTGAATGCTAGGTCAAGTGATAAACTGTTAGTTTTAAATCCTCTAACAAGGTCGTACTTAACAGTGTATTTGTAACCTTTAACAGGGTTGGATCTTCACCGAGCTCACTTTAGAAGAGTGAAAATTTTGGGTTACCGGTCCCAAGTGGTTTTTCCCTTAACAGGGTTTCCAAGTTAAAAATCCATGTGTCAAATGTGTATATGGTTCCTTTCTTTGATGTTTTTCTTTACACATTACTAAAACATGATTGATCGGTAAACACTAAGTTATTTATTGTATTTCGGTAAAGGTTTAGAAAAGATAAATTGTTATTTAGTAAAGCTTGAGGAAAGGATAAATAGTATATTCTCCGAGCAGTATATACATGTTAGATTCACACAACGCATACATCTTGTAGAACTGAAGATAACTAGAGGTTTTATATTTGTGGTATAAAGTTTTGGTTGAAATATTGGATTAATTTTTGAGGCCACTGATTCACCCCCCACCACATTATTCTAAAAATTGGTATCAAAGCTTATGTGCTTGGAAGGGAGTTTCAAGACTCAAGCTAAATATCACAAGATGAGCAAAAGGGACGTGCCTAAGTTCAACAAGGACAACTTTGCATCATGGAAAAGAATGATAAGAATCCACCTATTAGGTATTGGAAATGATGTCACACATTACTTGGATACTAAATTTGTGTTACCTAATGGACCTCTGACAGTTGATCAATTGAGAGAGAAATATGAACACAATTCTATGATGATAGAACTTGCTTCCTCACTCTCTAATGCTGAATTTAAAGATGTAAAATCATGCACCACTGCAAAGAAAATGTGGGACAAACTCAAGCTAGTACATGGAGGAGATAAAAATATGCTAAGAGCTAAGGCTGAAAGTCTAAGAGGAAATTTTGATGACCTAAGAATGAAAGAAGGAGAAAACATCACTCAGTACAGTAGCAGAACCAAAGAGGTTGTCAATGCTATCTGAGGAGTAGGAGGTGTACTTGAAGAAGAAATAGTGGTAAGTAAAATTCTAATAACCTTACTATCTGTTTATGCTATTAGAGTATCTGCTATACAAGAAATGAGAGCAGTAGAAAATAACAATGTTACTCTACATAGTTTGATTGGTAGACTTATTTCATTTGAGATTAATAACTTTGACAACAATGTCTTACCAACTATTGAATCTGCATTCAAATATTCTTTGAAAGTAAGTAAATCAAGTCATAAACACACTATGAGAAATGATAGTGAAAGTGATAGTGATTAATAAGAACTTGATGAGATTGAAGCACTAATGGCTATAAGATTGCAGAGAGGAAAAGGTAGATACAAAGGTAAATTATCATTGGTATGTTTCAATTGTAAAGAGATTGGACACTTTGCTGCTAGATGTCCTAACAAAATAAAAGAAGACAAAAACAATGACATATCATATGAAAAGAAGTTTGACAGAGGTGATGACCGAGATAACCGAAGCAACTGACAATCTGATAGAAGAGATAACCAAGACTACAAGGACAAAGGAAAGAAGGCTTGTTACCTGGCTGAGAAAAAAGCTAAAAATACTGACACTGAGTCTGATGAAGATATTGAGGTGGTATTTTTTGTTGTGAAGGATGATTCAGACGAATAAAAAAGGTATGTTGAAATTGCACTCATATCTAAGGTTTGCGAAAATGATGTCTATATTATTGATAGTGGTTGTACTCACCACATCACTGGAGATAAGGAAAAGTTTGAAACTTTTCAATATTATAATGGTGGATCAGTAAGAATGGGTAATGACTCACCTTGTCCAGTTGAAGGTAAGGAACAATCATGTTGAATAATTTGATCAGATGTGAAAATGCATACTGGGTAAAGGGACTTAACTATAATCTATTGAGTGTTTCACAGCTGAATAAAACAAGACACCGAGTTGCATTTGAGAAGAAAAAGGCAAAGATCTTTAATGAATCAGGAAGGTTGATCGGTACTGGTGAACAAACAAAAGGTAACCTATTCTATCTTGATGATATTAAGACCACTTGTTTAATGGCTATAAACAAAGACATTTGGTTGTGGCATTAAAGGTTATGTCATGTGAATTTTGACAACATGGTTAGGATAAGCAACAAGAGAAAGGTAAGAGGTTTACCAAGCATGTCAAAGCCAGACCATGTCATGTGTAAAAATTGTCAAAAAGGTAAAATGACAAAGTCTATTTTAGAGAGAAAAACCTACACATCTAATGCTATTCTAGAATTAGTCCATACTAACCTATGTAGACCAATGAGAAAAAAGAGTTATTGTGGTGATAGATACTTCATTCTCTTTGTTGATGATTATTCTAGAATGATGACACGTATGTTCTTAAAAGAGAAATCATAAGCATTTAAGATGTTTAATGGTATAAAGCTATAGTTTTAAAACAAATTGGAAAGGAACTGAAATGTCTAAGATCAGATAGAGGAGGAGAATTTATATCTGAATAATTCACTAACTTTTGTAATGAGCATGGAATTCAAAGATAGGTTTCTGCACCAAGAACACCACGGAAAAATGGGATTGTTGAAAGAAGGAATTTTTGGAATTATATGATGTGCCCAGTGACTGAGAGAGGGGGCGAATTAGGAACCAATAAAACTTAATCCATTTAATCCACAATTAGATTAGCTTATTTGTTTGCATGCATATAACTTGAAAGTAAAGAATCATACAGAACACATAACACAATATTTGGTTACCCAGAAACCTTCCAAAAGAAAGTAAAATTGGGGTGGGGATGATACCCACAAGATTTAGTATTGGAGTATAAATTTATCCTATTTGAGCTTTCAATGACCACTTCTAATGGTCTACCCTGTTAGGATCATAGAAAGGACTGTTAGGTCCACCTTGTTAAAGGATTTTGTACAATACAATAAGTAATGCAACTCTGTTAAGAGATTTAAAGAAAGGACTCTTAGGTCCACCTTGTTAAAGGATTTTTTTGATCCACCTATTAGAATGAACCAGTTGATGATCTGATTTGTGCAACTATGATTGCTGAATAAGATCCTTTGAATATAACTGATCACATGAAGGTGATAGATAAGACTCTGTTGTCCTGAACACTTCTGCACTTAACTCAAACTGTCATTCACATGCCATATGCATACATAATAATATTCATATATTTTTCATATTCTTCATATTGGATAAAACAAACTATCTTACATATATATCTTTATCCAAAAAATAACTTTGTAAGTCGGCTTGCAATAAACAAAATTATATTTAACAATACATGAAAGTCGGCTTCAAACTATCACTTAGGTCCAAAAGACTACTCGGGTGATAAACTGTCACTCAGGCGATACTGTATACTCGGGTGATGCTAAACACTTGGGCAATGTTGAAAACTCAGGCGACACTGTATACTCGGGCAACACTGAATGACTAAGTGTTTTGACACTAATTGACAATATGTCTTGCCATAAGGTCTACAATCTCCCCCTTTGGCATTAGTGACAAAAACACTTATCATTAAACTCTGTATTTGATATGTCAAAACTCCCCCTTACTGACTGCTCAGGTTTTGACACTTGCTCTTCTTCTCGGGTCCAACTGACTCTATTTTTTTATTTTTCAAAATTGTTATTGTAAAATGTATCTTCGCTATTCACTATACATGTGTAATTTACAATGACATTTCCCTCTTATACAATGATAATTCCCCCTTGTTTTTGACAAGAATGCCAAAAAAAATGTCATCTGCAGGGTTATCCCGAAGTAGGATATGAAATAACTATGTACCTTCAAAATTTGAGACAGAGTGTTGTCCCAATTGTCTTGTAGCACCTTCAAGATGTGCAATTCAAATTGTAGTTCCGCAGATAGCTCTATCATTAGCTCAGCAACTGAGAAGTTGTTTTCATGAATGAGAGTTTTAGCATGTGTTATGCATTTCTGCATTCCATCCATGTGTGGTATAAGTTGGCTCTAGATTGTTGTAAGAGATTCTCTCATCCTTGCTTCTTCTCTCAACACTTCAGCCTATTAATCAGTAAGATATTTTATTTTCATGAAGTGAGCAGAACTGGTGCTCGGGTCAAGTGCTAACTGCCTTTCACTTTCCTTCATGTCTGCATCGATCTTTACTATCTTGTTCTTGATTTCCATAGTAAAGTTAGAGGAGTCACTCAAATTTACAAATAATGCTACCATATTTTTCACAGTAGTTTCTAGAGTGCTGATAATCTGCGTAAGTTGCACCTGGTCAATTGCAATGTTCTCTAGAACCTTGTTCTCAAATTTCTTCTCTGCCTTCTCAATTAACTTTTCCTAACCATTCATATCTATGTTGAACTTGTGTAAAATGTCAACAAGTTGGTCCATTATTGAGTCACTCTCATTGACTTCAATCTGCAATGCATCTACAAATATGCCTTTGAAATCTTCAAGTACTTTGTTCCTTTGTCTTTCCTTTCTGAGTTTTTTCTGTGAGGCTCTTTTTTTCTACAGTTCTCCCAAAATATCCATTTGTTCTACAGATAGGTTGGATAGATCCCAATTAGGAATTACAATCTCTTTATCCAGATCTATCTCATCATTTATTACTGTCTTTGACTTAGGACTCAGTGAAGGAATAATTTCCTTACCTTTATCTACCTCATCCTTTGCTTCAGTATTCAATTTAGTTAGGTCATTGACCTTTACATTACCAATTGTTGGATCAACATTTACTAATGAATCAATAGTAGAAATGTCTACCTTGCCTTACTGTGACTCGGGTGTGCATGTCTCAGTAGTAAGAAGATCTTGTCGCTCGGTCTTATTCTGTTCAGATGTAGATTCTGCAACCTTGTCTTTGCTCAGAGTTACTATACTGTGTATAGGAGATTAGGGTAGTGATTCCATTACCTCAACTGCAATCTGCTCTGTGTTAGACTCTTCAATAGTATGTACCTCAGGTAGAGTGTCATCATTTCCTTGTGCTAGAGGGTTTGTACTCGGTACTTCTTCCTTCACATTTCCTTCTGCTATCTCAAATATTAATTTCCACACTAATGTGGCACGCTAAGATACTTCTTCTATGTTCTTGTTCAATATTTGGAATGCCCTGAATCTGGGGGTGTGATTATTCTCATATTTTCTTAAGGCCTCTTTCAGTTCTTTGCTTTTCATTGCAGGCATGACCTGCTTCAATGTCTCTTCCCTTATATCTCTTTCAATTTGTACTGCATTCTTCTAGGGAATAGATACTGCCTTAAATAAGTCTTTAGTCATATAACTCTCAACTCTGAAGGGTCATATTTCCACTTTGCCATCTTCTCCACCACTTCTTAGTGATCTTCACAGGATGATCCAACCATAGTTGCATGTCGTGAACACGACTACGAACTTATCTCATCCATTTTGTCTAGAATTCCCTTCGCATATGCATGATATGTTTCAAACCAAGGTTTTGAGGTGCTTATGCTTAGGCTTCAGATTCCCGTCGGTACATAATTTCTCATATGTTTGATTCATCTCACTGGTTGCAAGCTCTTGTATGTTGCAGTGATAGAAGCTACAAATGTCATCAACCAGTAACACTCTTGGAGGAATTAGGGAATGAGCTCCCATCGGGTCTATCTCCTCTGCAACTATCGTATGAAGCTTGAACACTGGAGGATCACAAATTGCATTCCTTACTAGCATCTTCAAACCTTTCTTGACCTTGCTACTAGAAGTGGATGTCATATTTCTTGGGCAAAATAATCAAAATCTTCTTTCAATCACAAATTCACACTAAATTGCTAAGGGCTCTAAATTGACTTGTAAACTAAAAGCTTTGTAAACAATACTCTTTACAATCCTTCATATATAAGATATTTTAAACCGTTAGAGTATTTCATTAAATATTCCATACATAGTAGTTGGCATGACTTGGGTGTTTCTCCAAGATTCACTTAGAAGCTTGGGTGAAGCTAACTTCCCTGTTATCAATACTGCCCAACTCATCTCGGGTGAGCTAGAGTGACTCGGGTGTAACTAACATTCTTACTCAGGTTGAAATAGAATATGTCCTCATGCATCAATATGTAGATATGGACTGTATTTCTTACCTAGAACTGATGTAGGATGGCTTGTATTTAATAGTTCTAGTCATCTCCTTACTTTCCTATTCTGTAATGATAGATCCACCCATCTCATTGTTTAGGGTATCATTAGATCCTTCATTTCTTTTATCTGAATTATCTAAAGATTTCCTTACACATTTCTTTCTCATCTAAGTTCTGATTTCTGAGACTTTGGATTTACCATTCTCAAAACCAGTATCAATTTTTTCTCTATTCATACAGTTCTTGCTCAGATGACCGAGTTGTTTACACACATAACATCTCTTAGTAGGATCTCTTTTTATGAAGTGATTCTTCATACAATTTTCACCAATGTGTCCATATTCACCACAGTGACAACATCTATACCAAGTTTTGTAATCCCAACCAAAAATTGCCTTGGCTAATTGTTCAGCAGGATTCCAATTCTTAGTTCTGCACTCAGAAGATTTATGACCTTGTTTGTTGCATTTGTAGCATTTCCCTTCAAACTTAGGTTTCTCTTTGCATTCACTTTCTCTGTGTCCATGTTTGTTGCAACTGTATAATGTACCATTAAATTTTAACTTTCCATTTCTCCAACATTTATTTGATGTATGCCCTGTCTTACCACAATGATTGCATTTAGGTTTGTTGATCCTTTGAGATCCTTTCTATGAGGATTCACCTTGTTCAATATAACCTAATCCAATCTATCCATGATGTCTGAGTTCTATTTCCTGATCCATGCTATTTTGTGAATTCATCATACTTTCATTTGTTTTCTTTTCAGTATTGAGATCATTTTGCAGTCTTTCATTTTATGTCCTTAGATTGACAACTTCTTGTGTTGCATTGTTGAGTTGACTTACCAAATCAGCTTGCTAAAGTGATAAGTGTTGGATTTCTTTTCCTTTTTCTCCCAATCTTGTACTCAGCAGTCTTTTATCTTCTTGTTCTATATTTATGTCATCTTCTACTTTGTTCTTTAGTTCCATGACTTCACACATTCTGGTTGAGTGAACTTCCTGTTCTCTTTTCAACTTTTTGATTTCTTCATGTAGATTGAGATTATTTGCAAGCAAGTCTTCAATGGCTACATCAGCTTCTTCTGAGCTTATGTCTTTGTAATATCCTTCAATTATTTCTTCTATAGAGTTCTTTTCATTCATCATCACTGCTAAGTATTTTCTTCTCTTTAGGGAAAGAGAGAGCTTCTCCTTAAGTTTTATGATCTAATCCATGGCCACTTTAAGATCTATCTTTTCATCCTCAATGGCTTTCTCCAGTTTGTATGTTTCCATATCCTCTGATCTTTTCTCAAGCTGTTAAACTTCTGATAAGAGAACCACTTCTCTGATACCAATTGTTGGAATTATATGATGTGCCCAGTGACTGAGAGGGGGGGTGAATCAGGAACCAATAAAACTTAATCCATTTAATCCATAATTATATTAGCTTATTTGTTTGCATGCATATAACTTGAAAGTAAAGAATCATACAAAACACATAACACAATATTTTTCTACCCAGAAACCTTCCAAAAGAAAGTAAAACTGGGGTGGGGATGATACCCAAAATATTTAGTACTGCAGTATAAATTTATCTTGTTAGAGCTTACAATGACCACTTCTAATGGTCTGCCCTGTTAGGAGCATAGAAAAGGACTGTTAGGTCCACCTTGTTAAAGGATTTTGTATATTACAATAAGTAATGCAACTTGGTTAAGAGATTTAAAGAAAGGACTATTAGGTCCACCTTGTTAAAGGATTTTTCTGATCCACATGTTAGAATGAACCAGTTGATGATCTGCTCTGTGCAACTTTGATTGTTGAATAAGATCCTTTGAATATAACTGATCACCTGAATGTGATAGATAAGACTTTGTTGTCCTGAACACTTCTACACTTAACTCAAACTTCCATTCGCATGCCTTTTGCATACATAATCATATTCATATATTGTGCATATTCTTCATATTAGATAAAACAAACTATCTTACACATATATCTGTATCCAAAAAATAACTCTATAAGTCGGCTTGCAATAAACAAAATTATATTTAAAAATATATGCAAAGTCAGCTTCAAACTGTCACTCGGGTTCAAAAGAATACTCGGGTGATAAACTGTCACTCAGGTGATACTGTATAATCGGGTGATGCTGAACACTTGGGCGACACTATATACTTGGGCAACATTGAATGGCTAAGTGTTTTGACACTAATTGACAATATGTCTTTCCATAAGGTCTACAAGAATAGATCCATTGTTTATTGTGCTAGAATAATGATGATTGAGGAAGGCGTCACACAAACATTCTGGAGAGAAGCTGTCAGTACTATTGTCTATACATTAAATAGAGTTCAATTGAACAAAGACACCAATAATACACCCTATGAGCTATGGTATGGATACACACCTAATGTAAGTTACTTTAGAATTTTTGGAAGTCAATGTTATATTTTGAAAGATGATAGAAATGGAAAGCTTGACTCCAAAGGTGATGAAATAATATTTATAGGTTATTCTACCAAAAGCAAGGCTTATAAATGTCTTAACAAATCCTCTAACAAAATCATTGAAAGTGAAAATGTCAAAGAGGATGAACTTTCTGAGAAAAATGATAAGGAAAGAAGAAAGGCTCCAGAAGAATATAATAGATTTGTCTACAGTGAAGAACCTGACACTCTGCCCAAGCAACAGTGTATCACTATCGAGCGACAGAACAATGCACCCGAGCATCAAGCTGCACACACCAAAAATTAGGAAATTGCTCACAATGATATACCAAGCGATGGAGATCAAAATGAAGGTCAAGATGATGAATAGAATGATGAACAAAGATCTAAACAGGTACTTTCCAAGTATGTCAGAAGACACCATCCACAGAACCATATCATAGGAGACAAAAGAGCTAGAATGAGAACAAGAAGTAAGTCACTGAACACTAGATGTTTGATTTGTGATTTTGAGACTAAATCTGTTAATACTGCACTTGAGAATCAAGAATGGGGTAGTCCTATGAATGAATAAATTGAGCACGTTGAAAAGAACAAAACACGGACATTAGTACCTAGACAAAATGAAAAGAATGTCATTGGTACCAAATGGATATTCAGAAACAAGTTGAATGAAAATGGAGAAGTCACAAGAAATAAAGCAAGATTAGTATGCAAAGGGTATGCACAAGAAGAAGGTTTTGACTATGGAGAAAACTTTGCACCCGTTTCTAGGCTAGAAGGAGTAATAATTCTACTTGCTTATGCTACAATAAAAGGATTTAAAGTATACCAAATGGATGTCAAATATGCATTTCTAATGGGATACTAGAAGAAGAGGTATATATTGAACAACCTGAAGGGTTTGTTGATCCTAACAAGAGGAACATGGTTTGTATACTACACAAAGCCTTGTATGGATTGAAACAAGCACCAAGAGTATGGTATGAAAAAATTCACTCTTATCTCATAAGTATTGGATTTGTAAGAACAAGTGATAACATTAATCTGTACTTAAAAGAAGATACTGATGATAACATTCTGATTGCTGAAATATTTGTTGATGATATCATATTTGGAGGTAATGATATGTTATGAAAATCATTTGCTAATGAAAGGAGCAATGAGTTTGAGATGTCAATGTTTGGGGAGATCAAATTCTTTCTTGGTCTACAAATTCTTCAATAGGATGCAGGAATCTACATCACACAATCTAAATACATCAAAGAAGTTCTCAAGATATTCAAGATGGAGGACTCCAAACCAGTTGGAGCACCGATGGAAACTAAATGCAAACTAACAAAGGAAGACAAGTCAACAGAGGTAAATTAGACCTTGTATAGATCTATGATTGGCAAACTGATGTATGTTGTACATACTAGACCAGATATAGCACATGCAGTTGGAATAGTTGCAAGATTCTCTGCTAATCCCAAGGAATCATACATGAGTGTTGTCAAAAGAATTTTCAGATATCTAAAGAATACCGAAGACTATGGTCTATGGTATAATAAAGAAGGCAAATTTGAGCTTTAATTCTATACAGATGTTGATTGGGCTGGAAACATAGATGATCGAAAGAGCACAATAGGAGGAGCATTCTTTATGGGTGACAGACTTGTCGCATGGATAATCAAAAAGCAAGGATGCATCTCACAATCCACTGTAGAAGCAGAATATGTGGCTTCTGCTACAAATTTCTCTATCATTGCTTGGATTAAGCAATTATTTAAAGGTATGAATATGGAAATCCCTTATCCAGTGATTATCTATTGTGATAATACAAGTGTTATAATTATTTCAAATAACTCTGTCATGCATGCTAAGATAAATCATATTGCTATCAAGTATCATTACTTAAGCAAACAAGTACAAGAAAAATAGGTGATACTAGAATATCTTCAATCCAAAGAACAATTAGCAGACATATTCACAAAACCATTGCCAAAAGATTCATTTGAGTACCTGAGGAAGAGACTAGGGGTCTGACCCTTGTCTACTGGTCACTAAGCTTACTAGAAGGTTGCATCATCCTACGCACTATCAGAAGATCATTCATGTTGATGCAAGTAGAGATATGGACTGAAATGAAAAATCAGTACAAGATGGTACTTATAAGAACCAAACACTAGAGATATTAATGGCTACTACAGAGATAAATTGTTGATGGAGAGGAAATTCAAGAATATATTAGGGAGAGAGATATTATATGTTTGGCATTGTTGTCAAAGGGAGATATGTACTCAATGAATATATCCATATGAAATATCTATCATGATCATCCAAATGGAGAGAAGAAGAAATATCCATCAGAGAGAAGAACAGTCAAAGGGAGAGCAAGATTCAAAGAAACAACCATCCATCTAAGGGAGAGAATTGGATAAAATATTCTACAACAAAGGGAGAGATAGAATCAGAATTTGCTACATCTATCCAGTCAAGCAAATGAAGAATGAAGAAGATTACTTTACAAGAATCAAATCTAAGCTAGAAGAGGTTACCGAGAGAAAGATATTTGAATTGGTTATAGAACAATAAGTTTGGGAGAGATTGATGAACTACAACTGATAAATTTCATATTGTATTAGTAGTATGTTTCCATCAATGCCAAAGGGAGAGATTGATGAACTATAACTAATTGAATGTTTGAAGATTTAAAAGTTGATGATCACCGAGCTGCAGAAAGTAAATGCAAGATATTAAATCAGTTAATGTATTTTATTGTCATTGATCTCAACTTGATATGATATGATTTCTCATACACATATTGTCACAACACTTAAAGATCTGAAGAGACAAGTTTTTTGTCATCGGTAATCATATACACTGAGTGATAGTAAACCCTGATGGACAATGAGCACCGAGCATAGAAGTTCACGGTGTTAACCGACGGACAATGTTACCCGAGCAAGTGATACTTGAGCAAGCATTACTGAGATAACTACATTTTTCACTAAACAGAACTGAAGTTGATGCTTGATCTATCTGCAGTAGTCACCGAGCTCAACTAAAGTGTTGATCGACGGGAACTGAAGTTATAAAATGACAAAACAACATAGCTAGAAAGAGCTATATTTAGAGTTAACTAATTGATTACTTTGTTTTCATCGATCAGATAAAAGCTAAAGATAAGAAGGAGATTTAAAGCATGTTTTATTCTAGTAAACAAGGAGAGATTCATGGAATAAAACTAAAGCAAGCATGGAGAGCTTTACGGATCAAGAAGTGATCAACAAAGAAAACAAGAAGGACAATAAATGGTGAAATCATGTCTATATAAAGAGACAAGTAATTCATTATGAAAAAAAGGAATGTTGAAGAGAATTCTGGTGAAGATAAGAATTCTTCATGCAGATCTGATCATACAAGCTGAAGAATAGAGCTAAGAATTCTGCAGACACCAAGCAACAGAGAAGAAATAGCATTCACTGAGTAGAAAGAAAAGAGGGGAGCAAAGGAAAACAAGAGCATATTGATTAGAAGAGGTATTATGGACTTACAATAGATCTGAAAATCTACAATTCAAAGTTGTATTAATGAACAGATCATATACTATTTCAGTTTAACCATTGATTCAGAAAATCTCTTAACAGAGTGGGATTTAACCATCCTTAATATATTGAGATACATCCCAAGGAGTATCAAAAGCTTTTCATGTTGACAACATAGTGAATGCTAGGTCAAGTGATAAACTATTAGTTTTAAATCCTCTAACAAGGTCACACTTAATAGTGTGTTTGTAACCTTTAACAGGGTCAACTCTTCATAGAGCTCACTTCAAAAGAGTAAAAATTTTGGGTTACCGATCCCAAGTGGTTTTTCCCTTAACAAGGTTTCTACGTTAAAAATTCATGTGTCAAATGTGTATATGGTTCATTACTTTGATGTTTTTCTTTACACATTACTAAAATAGGATTGATCGGTAAACACTAAGTTATTTACTGTATTTCAGTAAAGGTTTAGAAAAGATAAACTGCTATTCGGTAAAGCTTAAGGAAAGGATAAATAGTATATTCTCATAGAAGTATATACATGTTAGATTCACACAAGGCATACATCTTGTAGGACAGAAGATAACTAGAGGTTTTATATTTGTGGTATAAAGTTTTGGTTGAAATATTAGATTAATTTTTGAGGCCACTGATTCACCCCCCCCCCTCTCAGTTATTCTAAAAAAAAAATTCAATCCATTTTGTAATAGTTTAGGATTATTTTTATAGAGTTAAACTGTTGTTTTATTTCAATTTTGCCTAGAAATAACGCCTACAAACCCTAGTTATAGGTTTGGCAAAGTGAGAATGTAAAATCTATTTAAACTCAAATATTAGATGTAATAAGGGTGGGGATTTTTTTATTTAAACAATATAAAGATACGGTGTTTCATTCTCAGTTTGAATTGCTACTAACTTTGTGAATTTGAATAAAAATTTCAGATTCAAGACTCATGCAGATGTTCACAACATTCACCCAAGAAATTGTTTAATTGGTATTTATTGCTAAATACTTTCTTGTTGTTGTGGATAATTTGATTTAATCACACTTTTATTGGTGCCTTGGAGGATTATTCCTTCTTGAATGTGTAAATGAATGGTATGGCTTTGCAACTTGATGAAATTTAAAAAAATCTTTAGTTCTTGTTTCCTTTCAAGATTGTGTTGTGAATTTTATAAGTTGTAGATGCCTAGCTTATAATTTTGTGGTTATGTGGTTAAATCTAACCTTATTTATGCAACCTAAGTATTTGAATGGTTGATATCCTTAGGTGTTGTTCATTATTTCATTTCTTTGAAATATCTTGTTAACCATCCTCATTTTTTTTCAAGATATGATTAGTTTAGGAGTGGCTCTTCAACAAATTGTTATAAATCAGGTTTTTCATATTTTCAAGTTGTCTTGTTGATGATATAGTGCTAAAAGTGTCCAAACGTGTGCAATAGGTGATTGCAGCAGCATGCTCATAAATTTTTATATTATTTGTTGACATCCTTGTACATTCACCTGCTTGTTTACTTGATTACCAACAACCCCTTACACAAGTATAGCTACATATACCACTGAATTATCCATCATTATCATGACCTGATCCAAAGGGACCTTGGGGTTATCAATATCTTAAGGTTGGTTTCCTTTCAGGATAGGTGGTAAATTTGGTTTTTTACCTGCATATTGATGAGTGTGTCAAAACACCCCTCAATACAAATAGAGAAGGTAATTCCTATTTTGAGGAGGATGATAAGAAAATGTTGATGATTATAGAAAATGTGGTTAAAGATGTTAATATTATGAAATCATAATATGAAGGGAAAATCGCTAGGCTCGAGGCCAAGATGAAAAAGGTGAATGATTATCTAGATAATTTGGTCTGTATGAGCTATAAAGTCATTAACAATAGTGTTGAAAGCATTAAGTGTCTTGTTGATAAGTAGCATAAGCTTTAGGCTTCTAAATCTTCTGACAATGCCTACATGGATTTGTAGAGCATTGATAAGGGTAATCATCATATTTCTAAGAAGAGCATGTATTCTTTCACTTGGGGCAACTTAAATAAGTTTGATGAGTGGGTTAAGAGTTCAGAAGATGAAGGTTGTATAAAAACTTAAGATGAAAAATAAAAACTGGAGGCTGAGGTTGTGGAGGTCCTCAAAAACCTCCATTAATGTTTTTTTGGTTTGTTTCATGTTCTCTTGTTGGTCAATTCCAATTACTTAGTTGCTTGTGTGGCGGTTGAGCATTAATTAGGGTCATAGAGATATCACAGTTTAAATTTTTTGGGGTTCACAGAGATCAATTAGGTCGCAAGCCAAAATTAGAGTTTAGGTCCACCAGGTATAAATAGTGATTAGGGCTCCTCATTTGGTCACTTTCCACTCTGAAGCCCATCGTGATCGAGTAAGATTTGTTTGTGATTCCTCGTGTTTATTGAGCTATGACTGGTCTCGTAGGTATCACTAATCTCTCAGATTGGGTTTGCACATTTAATCATCCAGAGGGCAGGGAACCTACGGTAAATACTTAGTCATGCATTTATTATGCTTTTGAATTTTTTGATTTTTCCCTGAAAATTTAAAATTTCCGCAATTGCCCCATGATTTTTCCATAAATGAAATTAAAATTCCACAATAGATAGTAGGAAGTCGCATTTGATAAGTGTGTTTCATGTGCTTGGTTTAATACTGCAATTTCCAAAACTGTGTTGCATTTGTTTTTAAAGTATCGCATTTGATTAAGTAAACTGTTGTTGATTTATTTAATACCGCTTTTTCCATAAGAATGTCACTTCTGATTTTTAAAATTCTTTTGCTAATGTTTTCAGTTGGATTTTTGGTCACATTATGATGCAAGTTTCCATTTTTTTTTGTTTTGCAGGAGGTATATGACGTGTTTTATATGTCGGGAGACTCAGCCTCCAAGTTTGATCTTTAGATTTCAGTTATCTAAGGATGAGAGATATATTTTGAGGTAGTTAAGTTTATATTGGGTTTCTTATATGCTCGAGATCACAACCGATCGAGGTCTTATCTCTTCTCTTCTTGAGAGGTGACATTCATATACGTGCACCTTTCACTTACCCACTAGCAAGGCCACCGTTACACTAGATGATGTATATCATATCCTACATATCCCTAGCCATGGTGTGTTGGTTTAGTTCTCTAGATATCTAATTATTTCCACATTATCTGAGCTAGAAGGGGTTCCAATGGATCAGTTGGGTCTTGCAGATCCTTATGATATACCTTGGTCATAATTTTATGAGAGATTGGATAGGTTGATAGTTCTACTAGGCAGCTTGGTCAGAGGGAATTATGTCTGGGTCAGAGGCAGCATGGTGTTTTTTTTGGATGGGTTGCAGTACTTAGAGAGATGGTCTGAGATAGGATATTTTATGTGTGGGGTCCCTACATGCTTGTGCATCTCTATTTTCACATGTTTTATGTGCCTTACCATAAGTGTAAGTCTTTTGGCTGTGGAGCTACTTTGTTACGAAAATGAACTTTTGACCCTATACTTGTTTGTAGGCCTATTATTGCTAGATATTTACCAAAGGGATGCCCTTATGTGTATCTATATGAGGGAGTGATCATGAAAATTCATCTGGGTCACACTATATATTGCAAGTAACAACTAGACATGCTTCCTTATTTCATTTGGAGACCATACAAATATTTTCCTGCTTGGGTAGGTGAGGAGGTACATTTATCATTGTGTAGATAGAGATGTTATCTGATTGGTCAGACTATAGATCATGCTCAGATGATTGATTTGCATAACCTGGAGTAAGTTTTTCATTATTTTGGAGAGGTTAGGGACATCAGTGAATCTTATGCCTTATTTTCATGGAGGTCACAAGATATTCCTACCTAGGGTCATGTTGTTCCTACCCATGCAAGGCAGATAGAGTTCCATGGGTTGAGGCCAGTAAAATGGACGTGGAGGTCAGATGTGATAGATGTAGGTACTACACCCTAGTATGACACATGGAGGGTTAGTCACAAACTAGACCCTTATAGATATATTAGCACCAATGACTCTAGTGATTATGAGGAGTCGACAAAGAGGCAGGGTGCAGGGTAGACATAGGGTCAGACGCAGAGGTAGAAGCCTAGGTAGAGGAGGATGAGGTAGGGGATTTGGTAGAGAGGGGAGAGATGGTAGAGGAGATTATGGTGATGGAGATGATGGGCAAGGAGGAGGAGGTGGTGGCAAGGGTGGGAGAGGAGATCTTAAGATTTGTCAGATCAAAGTTGACGAGCAGGAGGGAGAGGAGGAGTAGGCTTAGTCAGTGAGGAGAGTGCATGATCAGAGAGATGATACACTAGCACTAGTTGGAGAGGGTGAGGAAGAGGGGGAGGTGGAGGGAGAGGTAGAGGATAGCATTGGTTCCTCTTCTAAGTCAGATATCTTTACTAGTGGTAGCACTAGTAGCAGTGATGAAGATTGGGTTGAGGGTGAGAAATTGGATGTGTCTGAGAGGGGATGATGTTGGGAGATTGAGGTCTTGAGTTAGAGGTATGGAGAAGAGATCACAGGCTACAAATATTAGGGTCACAGATGCTGAGAGGAGGGCGACAGCAATAAAGGAGAGAGAGTGAGAAGCTCAAGATGATTCCATGGCATTCATTGATAGTGTACAGGATTTATCTCTATGGGAGGCTATTGAAAGGATCTATTGGGATGGGAGAGAGGAAAAGAGGGAGATTGAGTATTAGAGAGGGAATTATGATTGTTTCATCCTAGAAGAGTAGAGAGTACTGAGCTATACAACATCTTAGAGGACTGCAAGATCTCTAAGATCACAGAGCAGTGGGGCAGTAGTGCAGCTTGCCCAAGTAGCACAAGAAGATTCTCCCAAGGTGGTATCTAGACCAAATGGTGTGGGACTCTCCATGTCACCTCCCAGATGAGAGGGTGGAGGTAGTAGCAGATGACACATGTTTTATACTTTTGTATCACTTTGTTGTAGACACTTATACATTTTGACAGAGCTTTCGAGCTCCCACTATACCCAGACACTTTGATTTTATGATATATGCATATGAGATGCATTTTATTGGCGATGTTTATGAATTTTTTATGTTTATATATGCTTTTGATCATGATATGCATTTCTATTTACAATACGTTGCATTGATGATGATATGATGCACTTATAATGATGTTTCTATGTGATCATGATGATGTATGCATTGGTTTTATGATTTCTATATGATTATGATGATGATGATGAATGCAATGATTATATGATTCCTAAATGATTATGATGATGTATGCATTGGTTGTAGGATTTCCATATGATGAATTTTTTTTGTATTTTTCTTATTTTAATATATTAAACATGTATGCAAAACCTATGATGACATGTCTAAGAACATGACCTTGGGACTGGCTAAATTAGTTAGAAGAAAAATTAATAAGAAGAGATACTTTAGAAAAGAAGGAATTAATTGCAATCATCATATGTGATATTTTTGAGTCGTTGTCAAATATTTTTAATGATATAATCAATGCACCTTATTTGAAAAATAAAGAGATATGAATGCACCCAGATATTGACCATCTGGATACCACTACGATCTCTATTGTAACAAATACATATCATACAAGGAATGTTTGATTCATTCCTAGGGTTGTCTTAGACTTGGGTGTGTGTGGTTTCCATATGCCCGACAATAATTATCACATTCACCTTAAATCATCCTTGTCTCATAACTTTATCAAAACACTCCACAAACAGCAATCAAAGAAAAATAAGATTGTGGACCATCATAGCCACTCACACCACTTAGTGGTATCCTTGAGGACCATAGGAACACAAATACAAAAGATAAATCAACAACAAACTAACTTTGTCAACAACCATACAGATCCTTCTTTTGATTGGTGTTTGATCGAATGTGGATGTGTCTAGTTTCAAGAATGGATTACTCATAAAAGACTGGTCTATCTAGGTTTGAGTGTATCCATCACTGTATAAGAAAATCGATTGTTTAATTTGATAGATGACAGATTGGATTATTGATAAAGACGGGTCTCATGAGTCCATTGCCAATTTATGAAGCTCTTTGTTTTTATATGAGTTTTGATGTTTGATCATAACTTTCTGCTTGTTGTGACAGAGATGATTTTATTGCAGGGATTTTTTGAAATATTTGATTATTTTTTATTGTTTTCTTCAGGTCATTTTCTAATTATTTTTTTGTCCATCGAAGGTTTCCTATGTTTGGAGTCTAGGTATGTGAAGTGTATCACATAGGTGAAGGTCCTTATCACAGACACCCCAAACATGGTTTCCTTAGACAAATTTTTATGTTTTTCCAAATTTTTAAGATTTTTTCAGGACATTTTATGATGTTTTTGAAGTTTTTCTAGTCCTTTTATGATGTATTTTTATCATTTTTCAGGACTTTATGCAATTTTTAGGGATTTTTTTCAAGACGTTTTAAGGATGTTTTTGGATTTTTTCATGTCCTTTTACAATATTTTTGATAAATTTTTCATGACATTTTATGAGTTTTTATAAACTTTTTTCAAGACTTTATGCAATTTTTAGGGATTTTTTTCAGGACTTTTTAAGGATTTCCCCCGGTTTGGTGAACAAGTATAGGTTAAGGATGAGCGTGAATTTTCATGAGGAATGTGCTCATTAGGTTTCTTTCTTGGAATTCTTAGTGATATGTGATCAATAAGTGCAATTTGATCATTAGAGTTCATTGATGGCAAAGACTGCTTTCAACACTTGGTTCATGTTTTCTAGGTTTCCACCAAGGTTCCTACCCAACAGTGCTTTTTTCTAGATTTTCACCAAAGGGCAATTTCTTTCTCTTTAGTTTTTTCTTCTTTTTCACTTTTTTTATTGTTGCCAAGGTGCCTATTTGCCAAGTTTTCACCAAGGTAACTTTTGTATTTTTTGATTTTTTTTGTATTTTTTTAGGATCTTTTGAACTATGTGCACTTGACCTTGGGATATCAGATGGTAAACATTTTGAAGTGCATTTTGTTGATGTATCTAGGGAGTTGATCTCCTTCTTGAGTAGAAATTTTATATGCCCCATTTTCAAGAGTTGTGATAATGATATATGGTCTTAACCAATTAGGTTCAAATTTTCCTATCCTTTCTCTTTCTTCTTGATTCTTTTGATTTTCCATGAGGACCATATCTCCTACATCAAATGTTCTTGGTCTGGTTCTCCTATTGTAGCTTCTACAAAGGATATTTTTATATACTTGCAAGTGATTCATGGTACTTTTACATTTCTCATATAGCAATTCAAGCTCACACATTTTGGCTACCCTATAGTCCTCATCTGTAATGAAGTTCTTCAGAGAAATTCTAAGGGATGGGAGTTCAACCTCAACGGGTAAAACTGCTTCAAATTTGTACACTAGAGAAAATGGATTTGCCCCTATTGGAGTTTGGACACCAGTTATATATTCCCACAAGGTGGGACTAAGATGCAGATGCCAGTCTCAATCAATTTCATTGACAACTTTCTTTAGAATTTTCAAAATAGTTTTTTTTGTTGCCTCGTCTTGGCCATTCTCCTGGGGGTAGTAAACCAATGAGAAGTTTTGTTTTATCTAAAACTTCTGATAGATTTCATGGATATCTTTATTCTGAAAGGGTAACCCATAGTCATTAAGTATGGTTTAAGGGATTCCATACTGGTAGATGATGTAATTTAGGATAAACATAGATATCTATTTATAAGTAATGTATATCAAAGGAATGGCCTCCACCCACTTAGTGAAGTACTCAGTGGTCATGAATATGAACTTATGACCATTGCAATAAATTAGTGTAATCATACCCACTAGGTCAAATCCCCATCTTGAAAAAGGCCAAGGATAAGTGAGGGGTTGGAGCTCTTGAGTTGGTGCATGTATAAGGTCTCCATGAATATGATACTATCTGCATCTTTGAATGTATTTATGTTCATATGCCTCCATGGTTGGCAAGTATTATCTTATTCTTGAAATTTTATTTTCTATTTTATTTCCACCTGAATAGGCACCACAAACACCTTCATGAACCTCATGCAAGGTTGTTTGGGATTCTGTGGAATTGATACACTTTAAGAGAGTAGCATCTAGACCTTTTCTATATAGAGTATTAGTGAGAATGGTATACCTAGTGACTTTTCTAATTAGGCACTTCCTCTTGTTTTGGGACAAGTCAGGTGAAATTTAGTTTTCTTTGAGATAGGTATAGACATATTTGTACCAAGGTGAATCAGGACCAACAAGGACACATATATATTCTATCATGGACACATCATAGGAAGGTATCATTAGTTGGTCAACCAAGATTTCAAATCATGTTTCATTGTCTGGCATGTCTATAAGGGATTCTATGGTAGCCATTACATCTGCTTCTTTGATTTGAACCCTTAGAATTTGTTTAAAAATAATGTATGTAAAAGAGGTTCATAGTTTATTCATCGTTTCTCTTTATGAGATCAATTTCTCATCTTTAGTAATATAGTCATTGTTAACTTGACTAATAACCAACTGGGATTCACCATAGAATTTAAAATTTTGTATTCTCCATTGTATGGTTTCCTTTAATCTAGTGACTAGAGCCTCATACTCTGTTATGTTGTTGGTATATGAAAATTTGATTCTATAAGACTTAGGAATTGCATCACCTTTTGGGGTGATGAAGACAATTCTCGCCCCTGTACCATGATTGGTATAAGATACATCAAATTATAGCTATCATACACCTATTGTTGATGTTTCTATGGTGAGGATTGATTCATCTTGGAACTCAGATATAATTGGTTGATGATCAGGCATGGGTGCCTCAGCTAGTTGATCCGCTATGACTTTCTATAAGAAATATACAAAAATTAGAATAACTATAGGAAGGAATCCAAATGAGTGAATCAAAAGGAAGTATTGTACCATAAACACAATGAATGAGAGATAGCTTCAAGAGCTATCATCAAATCCATCAAGATGCTCCAAGATCAACACAATGAGACAAGTGTTTTGAAGGGGGGAAAACTAATAAAAAACCCTTATGTATATAATATGAATGAGGCAAAAATCTAAGAAATAAGAGAGAGAGAGAGAGAGAGAGAGAGTCTTTACAATATCTTCATCATAGATCATTCTTCATTATTGCATTGTGAGAAATGAGAGAGGAGAATCTCTTAAATAGAGATGAGAGAGTAGAGTTAGAATGTAACTCTCAAGTCTATGAATGTCACCATTCATAAGTGTGTGACAAGTGTTAATATCCTTTTAAGGAGGAATAAATTAAATAATAAATTACATAAAATGAGTTGTCCTCCCACTTGGACTAGAGGACAAATTACATAAGGATACCTTGGTTTATCCTTAATAAGTTATACATACAACCAAGGAAAGATTAATTTGTAACACCCCCTTTAATATTTTCTTGGGGAGATTAGATCAATGAGTATCAAACCTAAATGTTTACAATGATTTTGAGATCTCTCTTTAGAAAGAGTCTAAGGTATCGAGAGCTGGATTCCCTTGCAATAGATGAGGGACTCTTGTGTATCTTCAACTTGTTATGTTATGAAGTGATTATGGAGTGATATGTGCTCAGATCTTGAATGGTACATAGGATTATTTGCTAAGGAAATAACACTTTTATTGTTACAATACACCCATGTAGATGTTTTTTGAGGAGGAACCAAATCTTCAAGTAATCTTTGATTTCTGAGAACTTCTTTAGATGCATGTGTACATTCTTTATATTCATATTCAGTAGAATGTAGAGATGGAGATTGTTCATATTTACTTCTCCAAGAAATAGCACCTGAACCTATAAAAAGGAAATAACCACTAGTAGATCTCCCATCATTGAGATCTCTTCCTAGAGCTGAATCAGTAAAACCTTTTAAGGAAAAATCAGAGTTTGAATTAGTCATATAATTAGTAATACAATCATCGGGTTCATAAAGAAAATTTGTAATGGTTTCATCATTATATGAAGAATCAAGAGAGATAGTATAATCATAATCATTATAATTACTATCATCATGAGGATTAGGATGAATATAAGGAGGTTTGTCCTTCACAATAACCATTTAATTAGCACAACATTCAGAATCTTGAAATTTGGAGAAATCATGAAGTTCATCTTGAGCAATACACACATCTCTACTAGGAGAGTCAAAAGAAGGAAAAGTAAAATTGAGAAAAGTAGAAATAATATCCTCTTCTTGTTCTAAAATATCATCAAATGGGATATGCATGGGAATAAGATGAATTGTCAAGCTTGAATGCATTATATGAAGATAAAATATTATCCCTTTGTATTAATGTTGTTTCATGAGAAAAATAGTAATTTAGGGGGTCATCCCAAGAATAGTCATCGTCATATGATTCATCCCGAATAGGAGAATTAATGAAAAGAGGAGTATTATCATAGTAAGGATTAGACATAACATAACGAACAACAAAAGCTTGATGAGAGTTATTATTATGAGACTTTTGATTAGTTGTATTATTAGGAGTAAAAGACTTCTCATGATTTTATTTCTTAAAATAATTACTGGACACATGACCATCTTTTCCACAACAAGTACAATGGGGTATATTAGGATGATTATGATTATTATGATAACCATTATTATGACTGTTGTTATGATTATAAGAGGGCCTAGAATTAAATCTGTTATTTGAATAACTATTATTATGATGATTATTATTGTTGTGGTGATTATAACTATTATTATGATAATTATGATTATTAGTAGAAGTATTAAGATTATATGATCTATTATTTTGATTTTGATTTTTAGACACCAAAGCATGTTCATAAGATCTAAGAGTGCCAAATTGCAGTAACTTAGCTTCCTCTTGACGTAATAAATTTTGAAAAATAGCATAACTTAATTGATGAGCTAAACTAGGAATATAAAGTTGAAAATGAATGTTAGTAATAAATAGTTGAAATTATTTAGGAATACATTTCTTTATAATGATAGTAATTAATCTAATATCAGTTAAAGTAACATTTAAACCACTTAATTGAGCTTTAATAGCATCAAATTTAAGTAAGAATTCATCCATGGATTTGAAATATGTATACCTCAAGTCTTCCAAGTTGTCTTGGAATTGAATCTTTCGTGATTTGGCGGAGCTGTCATAAGTTTGTTTCAAAATGTCCCATACTTGATGGGGTTTGGTGCAATTTCCAACCAAGACATATAGATCAGGAACAATGGAAAGGCCAATTAATCCAAGAGCTTTGTCATTTTTAGCTTTTCATGCATCTTTGTCGGCTTGAGAAGCAGTGGGAGCCGGTTCAAAAGAGACATTTGTAGGAACTTCTAGAAAATGCTTAAAATGAAATATAAAATAAATGTGTCTTCCATTGATGATAGTTAGACATTGTGATGAAATAAATTTTAATACACATAATTATATGTTAAATTAAATTCAAAAGAGGAATTTAATACAAATATCACTAAGTAATTTGCAAGAAAATTAAAATATTAAAAAGGTTAAAAAAAATTGTTTAAATGATAAAACAAAGTTTTATTGCAACTATTTATCAAAAAGGAAATTACAATATGTTTATAATGATAAAATATATATTGGGTTAAAATTTTATTAAACAATATGAAGCAGAATTTTTGTTTTAAAGTTTAACCTTTTTTGTTAAATAACGATGGAACAAAATTTGTTAAAAAAAAGCATAAGAATCTAATGATTAAGGAATCCACTAATAATAGTGATGTAAGAAGATGAGGAAAAATTTATAATTAGGGGAATGTTATGGTGAAACCGTTAAATAATTGTAACGCTATAAGCCAGAGTATTAAAACAAATTTTTTTTTAAAGGGTGAACATAAATAATGAGTTAAATGAAGTAAACGATTGGAATTAAAATTTTCATTATTAAAATAAGATAGAGAGATGAATAGACAATAAACGTAAACAAAAATTAACAATGTTAAACAATTAAACACTAGATATTAATATTCAAGCTAATGTAAAATAATGCATATATAAAAAAAAACTGAACATCTAGAAATAGCAAACTAGTATTAATTGTTTTGAATAATTTGATAGAAAGAGCCAAACAATTGAAGATTGAAAGAATTTGATACAAATGGCAGAGAACATAAGATGGGAAGACAACTAAGATGCTGAGAAAAGAATCAAGTGCAAGAAGGGCTAACAGGCTGAAAAAAATCATATCACTATTTGCTAAAAAAATAATGCCTGGAGTCCTATAAAAACATTTACTACTGAGAAGACTGGACAGGAAATGATTCGTAAGGAAAAGAGAAGATAGAGAAATGGTTTATAGGTATTGGAATGATTAAAATACCCTGCATAGACAAGGAATGTTCTAGAGGAGTTGTGCATTAAAGATAGATTGTTGCGCAAGACAGCATGCAAGAATTAAAAAAAAATTGAAAGATTGCAAAAGAATATGGTGCTAGCTAAGGTGAAAGATGCTTAGCTAAGAATGGACAACAAAACTGTGAAGGGGAAGAGGAGAGTTAGCACAGAGAAAGAGGGAAGGAAGGGAGGCTGGGAGGTTGTGTGGAGAAGGATCATATAAACCTACGCAAGGAAATAGAAGTGATGCGCAGGAAGAGGAGTGGGCTGGGAGGGAGAGGACAAGGAAAAAAGGTGCAGAGGATAATAACAAAATGCAAAGGAGAAATAAGTGAAAAGCTACGCAGAACAGCAACAAACAAAGATTGAAAAAAAAATAATATGAAAAGAAGACTAAATCAGAAGAAGTTGTACGCAAAAAATACAAGGAGAGGGGAGGAGTAGAGATATATAAACACTAAACAGAGAGATATAAATAGCAACAGAGATATATAAACCGCAGTTTTATATATATATATATATATATATATATAGTGTAAATAACGATATCAACATAAAATAGTAACAGTATATGTTATCAGCCTGTAGACATAAATGAGAAAAAAAGTTATATAAACAAAGAGTTAAACCAAATGAATAAGTATAATTTGAGATATTATTTTAATCCTGAAAGAACCAAACCAGCTGAGGGCTGAAAAAATGATTTAGATTAAAACCTACACCAAACGTTAGAGTGATTTAACTATAAAGCCTTGTGGTTGCCCGCCAGAGGGTGTAGTTAGATCTAGAAAAAAACTTGAAATGAATATTATTAAACTTTGATCTGGCAGCAAGCCATCCAGAACTAGTTATAAAGAACTATAAACTGGGTTTGGCGGTGAACCATCCAAACTAAAAAAAATTTAAATCCTAGAAACTAGAACTATATCTAAAGTAACAAAGGAGATAAGAAGGAGCTGCAATAGATGTTAGATCTACAAAAAAAACTTGCAACAAAAAGTTAATCAATCAACAAAGAAAAAAAAGCTTTCTTCTTCTCAAATGAGATATCCTTCGAATGGTACCTTCATGCAAACACTCAAAACAAGGATTAGAATACTCTAATACTATGTAAGAAACATACAAAAATGAAAATAATTAAAGGAAAGAATCCAATTGAGTGAAGAAAAAGGAATTATTTTACCATAAACACAATGAATAAGAGCTATTTTCAAGATCTATCACCAAAACCATCAAGATTCTCCAAGATCAACACATGAGACAAGTCCACAAAAAATACTAAATTCAAGGGGTCCTCCTCTATGAAAAAGTTGGGTAAGATTGTTGTGGAAGATTTTGCTACTGATAAGGATACTGAAGAGGATGATTGTGAGGAAGAAGGGGAGAATGATGGAGGCAAGAGGAAAAGAGGGGATCTTAGTGGAAGTAGGAAAAAGACTAAAAGTATTAAAAGCCCTCGTAAGAAGAACATTGTCATTTATTCTGAGGATGATGAGGACTTTGAGCAGATGAAGAGTAATAAGGAAAATATTGGTGAGGAGATTGGGGATGAAGGGAACTTGGATAGTGACTTAGGCAATCTGGGTAAGGACCAGAATTCTCTATAGAGGGAGGAGGAAAACCTGCAAGAAGCTAACTAGGTCGTGGATGAAATGGTGAGGAGAATCGATAAAGATGTTCTTGGGACCAAGGTGACTGCATACAAGGAGAATGACAAGGAGAAAAGTGGGGTTAGCACTGTGTTGAAAGATAAAAACTGCCTTGCTGATTTTACCTGTACACTGGGGAAGTTGATGGATGATGTCAGCGTGGTCAAAGAACAAATGTATATGATGGTGTGTGATATCAACCTTCTTATGAAGATAAGAATTGGAGAGAAACCAGTTGATGTGTGCCTTGAGAAAATGAGGGATGTTGTTGGAAAAGAGTATGCTCATTTTTCCATGGTCGATAAGGTTTGTAATTTGGAAAAAATCCTGAAAGAGAAAGAGGCCAAGGTTACTGAAGGGGAATTTGAGGGTAAGCTTGAAAATTTGCAAAATAGAGTGGAGAAATTAGAGAATACTATGAGGAAAATCAGATAGCAGAGCCTTTTCAGCCTCAAATCCTATAATGAACATGTAAAGATCTTGGTCGACAAGATGGAGCAGACTAAAGGCGAGAAGGAGGTGAAGGACCTGATAGAGGCTACAGGACCTGGAAATCACACTCAAGCGAGCACCAGGAAGACTGCGAACAAAGAAGACAAGGATCTGGAAGAGCTCAAGAATATTGTTGATTAGATGCAGATAATGGTGGTCCAGGCTTAGGACCTTATGAAATGTATTTAGCTATCTCTTTCTGTTGTCCTATATTTTTGTTGTGTTGTCTTGTTTTGTTTCTTTTGGTGCAGCCTTTTGTATATCGGTAGTTGTTTTTTTTTTCATGCTTTTTTTATTGTGTGTTTTGGCACATACTTTTTTATTCTTTTAATGGTTTATCTTTGAGGTCTTTGTAAAAGTTTTTGGGTCCTTTCAAAACCTGCTTTTACTTAATCAAAGCACAATGAGACAAATTTTTTGAAAGGGAAAAACTAATAAAAATCCCTTGTGTATATAATATAAATGAGGAAAAAACCTGAGAGAGAGAGAGAGAGACTCTTTACAATATCTTCATCATAGACCATTCTTAATTGTTGCATTGCGATAAATGAGAGAGAAGCATCTCTTAAATAGAGATGAGAGAGTGGAGTTAGAATGTAACTCCCAATTCTATGAGTGCCATCATTCATAAGTGTGTGTGACAAGTGTCAATATCCTCTTAAGGAGGAATAAACTAAATAATAAATTACATAAAATGAGTTGTCCTCCCACTTAGGCTAGAGGAAAAATTACATGAGGATACCTTGGTTTATCCTTAATAAGTTATACATACAACCAAGAAAAGATTAATTTCTAACACTTTCCCTTTAATAGCTTTTTGATGCACGTATTTCATGTAAAATTCACTTAAGATCATGAACCACTTAGTGAGTCTTCTAGTTAGTGTTACCTTGTTTGGCAAATACTTTAATTAATCTATATGAGCTATGAGATTTGTCTGATGACTTAGCATGTAAGGTCTCAACTTCTGGGAAGTTAAAAGAATTGTGATGCATCTTTCTCTATTGGTGAATAATTGAGCTCATATCCAACTAAGGTTCTACTGATGTAATAAATAGCTCTCTTTTTCTTGATCATTATGTTGGGCTAAAAGAGCTCTTAGTGTTGACTCTATTGATGAAATGTATAACAGAGTGGTTTTCATGGAGTTGGAGGTACAAGGACTGGAGAACTTCTCAGATAATCCTTAAAATATTGGAATTCTTGCTGACACTAGTCTATCCATACAAAATTTATTGCCTTGCATAAAAGGTGTTGAAATCGATGACATTTATCAGCCAGTTGTGCTATAAACATTCTGATTGATTGTAGCCTTCCTTGAAGTCCCCTGAGTTGTTTCAGGTCTGTGGGAGGATGAGTATCTAATATTATCTTAAATTTATTTGGTTCAACTTTTATTCCTCTCTATGAAACTATGAATCCTAGGAGTTTTATAGAAGTAACTCCAAAAGGACACTTTTTTGGATTGATTCTAACATTTTATTCTTGCAACCTATCTAATATAGGACCCAACACTTGTAGATGAGTTTCTTTGAGCTTTGATTTTTCTAGGATATCATCGACATAATATTCCCTTTTTGTGGGTTATTTTGTGGAAGATAGTCAGAATTTCTCTTTGGTAAGTAGCCCTTGTATTTTTTAAGCCAAAAGGAGTGACATTCCAGTAGTAGGTTCCCTAGGAACAGGTGAATTAATTTTTGTATTGATCTTTAGGACCTATCTTGATCTAGTTATATCTCAAGAATCCATCCATTAGAGATAACATTTGATGTCCTACTGTTAAATCTACTATGATATCAATGTTTGGTAATGGGAAGTCATCTTTGGGACAAGCTTTGTTCATGTCCCTAAAATTTGTACATATGTGAATATCACTTGAATGTTTCATAACTTGTAGAAGGTTTGAGATCCAGTTTGCATAAGGAATGGATCTTATGAAGTCAGCATCCAAGAGTTTCTTTAACTCAGCTTTCACTATCAAAGCAATATGTGGATGCATTTTTCTCCATTTCTATTTAACTGGATTTAAATTTGGAAACAAAGGAAGATGGTGCAAGACTAGCTTTGGATCAAGACCTGGCATGTTAGCATATGACTAGGAGAAGTTAACTTATCTTTCTTTAAAGAAGATAATAAATTCTTCTCTTTCTTGAGGTGAGATTAATTTGGCTAGATAAATCTTCTTAGGGTTTTTCTCATCCCCTAAGTTATCTTCCATTTTTTCTTCTGTCAGTATTGTTGATTTTTCCTTATCTAAGAGAAGGGATTCCAACTTTCCATCTTTTTACACCTCAAAAAGGTTTTTTCCAGAAGATACATTTTTTATACTTTTAGTCTTTCATGGTCAAGAAGTTCCTTTTGGTTTTTACTAAGTGGCCTTCCTTTTTTATTTTTACTTTTATCTTTTTTACTGGAAAGAGGAGCTGCCTCCCCAAAGTATGCAGACCTTGCTATATCTATCTAGCATCCAACTTGTTGATATCCTAATGGAATGCCTTCTCGAAGCCCTAGTAATGCATAAATAGCTTCGTCATTCTCAAATGAATCTATATATGGACGTCCTTGCTAGTCCCAATCTATCAATTCAGGGTGGACTAGACATAGGTCATTTCTAGGTTGTGACTGAGTTTGGGAAAGGGGAACTATAATGATATTTCTAAAAAATTAGGAATGGGAAGTAGATGGACCGTTCATGGAGTTGATATCAACTTTCTTATCTACAACAGGTTCATCTTCTATGTTAAAGAGGTCAAACATTTTAGCTATGGCCATGGTACTAGAGGTACGAGGGGTATCCCACTAATACTCATGACAATTGGTTAAGCTAGAATACTCATAAGGTATCTCATCTTCCACATAATTTGGGTCTTCTTGCTCAATGATCAATTGGATGGCTAGGGTTTTTGTTTCTTGTGGTAATATTTGTTGAAGTACGTTGTTGATTTGGTTATGATCTTGATCTTGTCCCCGGTTTTTTTCAACATCCTGAATTTCTTGGATGACAACAATAGTCTTGGATTTAACCATACCTAATCTTGTTTCATTCCTTTGGGTAGGTGGTAGAGAAAGATCTAATATACTTTTTTGTTACACTCCTAGACTTGTATTTCTGGTATTCCCAAACTATTATAGCATTGTGAATCTATATCCATATTGATTTATGTGTAATTGGATTACTTGTGTTTCCATCGAGTCTTTATATAGACAAGTATTGATATCTAGATCAAAAGGATTATGGTCACTCACATCTCCCAGTCTGATGAATGTTGTAGGCGGACATCTCAAAATTATTAGTTCTATAGATTTTAGTGTTTCTATTATTCTAGGTAAACCATATGACCTAGGATATAGAGGAAATTCAGTGATGGTAAAATCCTCTTCACGGTGATATTCACCACATCCTCTATCTTGGAATGATATTTTGAGTCCCTTCCTTCTTGTGCCTTTGGAATTGAAACAGGGGTAGAAGGAACACTTGCTTCCTAATTCAATAGTACTTGAATCTCTAGACTACCCCTTAATTTATTATAGTATTGAAAGGGGTTTGGATCACCTTCTATAATCACTTATGTACCTTGGTAAGGAAACTTGATACATTGATGATATATGGAGGGTACAAATTGAATTTTATGTATCCAAGGTCTTCCTAGTAACATATTGTATCATATTTCTCGGTCTAAGATTTGAAACGGATTATTTTTTACTAGTGGTCCTACCCTGATGGGTAAGATAAGGATACCTTTAGATAATCTTTTCTCCTCATACTATGCTCTAATGTTGATTCTTCTAGTGATATCCACACTACTATCTGAATATCCCAAGGTATTTATTACTTTTAGAGTACACATATTTAATTCAGATCTGCCATCAATGAGAATATGTCTAATTGTATGCTTGTGAACTTGTACTAGCAGGTGTAGGGGATAATTATGCAGCAGTTTGTGTGGAGGTACATCATGGTTTGTAAATGTACCATTCTTGTTGGAAGCAATATAGTTGACCATGGTTTTCAAATTCTCAGGAGATATGTCCCTTGGGATAGCTATATTTTGAAGTGCATGGTCTAAATCTTGCTTATGGTGAGGAGATATGCGCAAAAATTCAAAGATGGATATTTGACTCGGCATCCATTTAAGCTAATCCACTAAACTCTATTGTAGATTTGGGGGTGCAACATAGTTTGATGGTGTGGAAAAAGTAGAAGGTACCCCTTGTAGAAAAACTTTGGAATGACGAGTCATTACTTCACATTTGGAATTATTGTCTTTAACAATGATAGTTATAATTTGTTTATCACTAGGATTAATGCAATTTATCACGTTATCAGATGAATAATAAGTATAGTTACCTTGTTTTGATGATTTTCCATACACAGGAACCTTCCCTTTATAGTGGTTTTGCAGAGGATCTTTGAAGATGGTATGTGATAGGACATATTTATGTCATCTTTTTAACCCTTGCTAGTGTGTCTAGAATAGTTTTTACCATACTTTGTTTCCTATCTTATTATTCTTTTTCTCGAAATTGATTACTCTTTTCATGACATTAAATGGCATGTAGCCACATAGACATTTGATATGTTTATAAGACTTTGACATGCATACATGACCATGAATGCTATATACTAAATATTATAAATTTGTAATTATGTTTTGATAAGTAGTTAATTGTTTGGAATATAGGTTATGGTTCTGGGAAGAAGAAAGTGCCAGTATTTGAGCAATGATCGGGTCAAGAATTTATTATGTTCTTAAGGAAATCTAGGAAGCGGAAAGAAGCTAGATCTGTTCTTGGTGCATGTTGTAACAGTTCTTTTCCTATTTTGATGGATGATCTCTTTAATGTTTTATAGAATTGCAATAAATTCTTTGCCTGTTTTCAGGGTGTGAGAAATTTAGTAGTTATATTTCCTTTCCTTTAAATAAATCCCCACTACTGCATGAGAAGGAGGGCATTAGTAGTTTTCAGAAGTTATTTTCATTCTATCATATTTTCCAGTTCTTTATGAATACAATTATACTTTGTTATTGAATAAATAAAATAGTGGACTGTTGAAATTTCATACTGTGTAATTGATTTTTGGGATACTCATCCAAGGGGATCCACTTGGTGAGGAATCCATAGTAGTTAGCTTCATTTTGTACATATTTCATTTTGGCAACTTGTTTCAATTCTGGTGTTGAAACTGTTCCTGCAGCCAAAGCAGCAAGTTATTTGTTGCTTCTTGCAACCAAAGTGGCAGAACAGCCAAAGCTTGTGGTTTGGAGTTTCGATCATTTCCTTCTTCAAGATTTATCATTCCTAAATTTATCTTTCAAAGCATTTGTTTCCTGCAGCAGTAGATTAGCTTCCTTTCAGCAATTTGTTTTATGCATTAGTTATAGGTTAGCATGGTCTGAGTTAGCTCTCGATGCATATATTTTGATGGTTTGTTTTAAGTATCATGTCCCTGGGATGATAATTAAATGAGTTTTTATGATAAGGAGGATAGATTCTTAGATAGGATGTCTAATCCCCGAGTCTTGGTAATAAGCCTATTTTTTATTCCTTTCTAAAATGATCATTTTCAGCATCATTGTTAGGGACAGTGTCGAACCTAGTTCTAACTCATCCATTTGTATAATTTTCCTTGTTTTATTCTTTCATTTCCTATTTTGAGTGAAGTAGATCCCACTTTGAGATATTTCCCACACAAATTCCACAAAAATCCACTCCAAACTCCACTCCAATTGTATGCATAGAAGAAGAAGGAGGACGAGGACGAGGATGAGGAGGAGGAAGAGGAAGAGGAAGAGGAAGAGGAAGAGGAAGAGGAAGAAGAAGAAGAAGAAGAAGAAGAAGAAGAAGAAGAAGAAGAAGAAGAAGAAGAAGAAGATTCCTGCCAAATTACCCCGATAATCAGTTAGGATAAATGTTTGTACTAGAAGAAGAAGAGGAGGGTTTTTTTTCTATGCTCTTGTAAACCTTCATATCTCATAATCATCATCCTCCAAAGGTGAACCCCTAGGATTTTATCCCCCTGAAGAACCATTTGAGCTTAATCCTTTTGCTAAAACCTTGGCCAATCTACAAATTCAATACCTTGATCATTAAGAAGGAGAGGAACCATTGGCTTTAGTCATCTACCAACCTCAAAATCCACCTCAAGGTCTGCCTATGATGGAAAATCCTCCTACTTTTCCATTTCCCATCACTTATTAGTGTGACAATAATAATCTCAAGAATAATCCATCTTCGGCCCTTCCAAAATTCTATGGCCTGGTGACAGAGGACCCAGATACCTTTCCCTTTGAGTTTGATATCCTCTTTTATAGTTATGACTACACCACAGATCCCTGTAGGCTCAAATTTTTTCCTAAAAATCTTAAGGAGTCTTCCTTGAGATGGTTTATGGGTCTAGGTCATGATGTCATCAATGATTGGTATGAAATGAATAATTCCTTCTTGACTAAATATGAGTACTACAAGGGAAATGGCATGAGGGGAGATGATATTTTTAAGATGACACAAAAAGAAGATGAAATTCTTGAAAGCATTTGCATGTGATTATGGGGATATGAAAGGTTTTGATCCTAAGTTGTGTTAACATCATATATATATAAAAGAGGATAAATCCCTTGTTAGACAATTCCAAAGATGTGTTAATCCTTCTTTAAGGGAGATAGTGAATACCAAATTACAAAAACTACTAAGTGTTGGTTTTATCTACCCTATCTCAGATAGTCAGTGGGTTTCTCCATTAGTGATAGCTCCCAAGAAAGGAGGAAAGTGGAGGGTATGTGTATATTATAGAGAACTCAATAATGCTACCAAAAAGGACCACTTCCCTTTACCATTCATAGATCAAGTATTGGACTCCTTGGAAAGCAAAAAGTATTTCTCATTCCTTGATGGGTATAGAGGGTATAACCAAATCAGGATTCTTCCTAAAGACGAAGAAAAGACTACCTTTACCTATCCATGGGGAACCTTTTCCTATTCAGTCCTTCCCTTTGGTATTTGAAACACCCCAGCAACCTTTCAAAGGGCATTCATTAGTATATTTGTTGATATTTCTCATGACTACATGGAGATTTACATGGATGATTTCAAAACCTATGGGAAAACCTATTAGGAGGCTTTGTCTAATCTTAGCAGAGTTCTAAAATGATGTGAGGAGCACAATCTATCCTTTAACAGTGAAAAAAAATTATGATGATGCAAGAGGGGGTAGTTCTTGTACACTATATCTCTACTATTGGTATTCAAGTTGACCTTGCCAAGATAGAAGAAATCATGAACCTAGCCACACCAACAAAATAGAAAGATGTCATAATTTTCTTGGGGCATGTTGGCTATTACAAAAGATTCATAAAAGATTTCAAAAAAATGGTGAGCCAAATATATTCCCTTCTCACAAAGGATTTTGAGTTTCTACAGACCGCAGCTTGTGATGAGTCTTTCCTGCATCTTAAGTTTGTTCTTACTCGGGCACCTATTTTAAGGGATCCCGATTGGTCCCTACCATTTCATATTCATACCAATTCTTTTGATTATGTTGTGGGGGTTGTTCTAGGGCAGGAAGAGGATGCTATTGAGCATGCAATCTACTTTATCAGCGAGAATTTGTAGGGACTTGAGATAAATTACACAGTCACAGAAAAAAAAACTCTTAGTTGTTATCTATGCCCTCAACAAATTTTGCCACTATATCACTAGATATCATATCTATGTACACATTGTTCATGCATCCATTAAGTATTTGGCCAACAAACCTGCTATCATAGGGAGGTTAGCCAGATGGCTTTTACTTCTACAATAATTTGATATCACAATAGTTGATAAACCTGTCTGAGCTAATTTAGTTGTTGATTTCCTATCAAGGTTGCAGAATGCTAATGATTCTCAAATCATTAATGAAAATTTTCCTAATGATCACTTGCTTTCCATATCAGCTAAAACTCCCTGGTATGCAGACATTGCCAATTATTTGGTCTCCAACATGGTACCTCCCTACTTTTCCTCAAAATAAAAGAGGCTTCTAATAGAGAAAACTTTCAATTTCTCTTGAATTTCAAGTTTTCTATTTTATACTAGTCCTGATTAGATCATGAGAAGATGTGTAAGGGAGGATGAAACTTATTACATTTTTCATGCTTTTCATGATGACCCATGTGAAGGTCATTTTGCATCAACGAGAACATCAATGAAAGTGCTCACAACAGGTTACTACTAGCCCACTTTATACAAGGATGCAGAAAAATACACTAGAAAATGTGACAAATGTCAAAGAATGGGAAGACCTACAAAGTATGATGAAATTCCTCTATGTCCTAAGGTGGTGGTCACTCCTTTTAACAAATGGGGCTTGGATTTTTTAGGACCAATCTATCGTCCATCCAATGAAAATTATTATATACTAGTTTGCACATATTATGTCACTAAGTGGGTGGAGGTTTGTGCAATGAAACATGCAAGAGATAACATAGTGGTTGAGCTCACGTATGATGATATCTTTATAAGGTATGGCGTTCCAAGGAATCTGGTCACAGATCAAGGTGTGCAATTCACATATACCTTGATTACTACATTGATGTACGAATACAACATTCACCACATGAATTCCAGCCTATACCATCCTCGGGCTAATGGACAAGCAAAAATTACAAACAAAGAAATTGAGGCCATCCTGCCAAAAATAGTGCAGATACACAAGATAGATTGGAGCAACAGACTTCAATAAGTTGTTTGGGCTTACAGAAAAACTTGGAAGACAACAAAAAAGGTTCACACCTTTTGAACTAGTGTATGGGAAGTCCACCATGATTCCCATAGAGTTTTAGCACAAGACCTTAAGCACAGAACTTCATCTGGACATCGATCTTCCTGTTGCCCAAACAGAGCGGCTCCTGCAACATAATTCTCTTGATGAGATGCGGAAGGCATCCCTACAAAAAATTGAGGCTATTCAATTACAATGAAAGAAGTGGAATGATTCACGCATACTAAACAAAAAAATTTCTAAAAGTGAATGGGCCCTGCTCTATGATTCACGCTTCCAAGAAACCCATGGTAAGATGACATGCCGTTGGCTTGGGCCCTATGAAATAGAACAAGTTTTTGCAAATTGTGTTATTCAATTAACAACAATAGACCCATTGCGCTTCAAGTTACTGGTAAATGGTCATACACTCCATCTATACCATAAACCAACCACAAAGGCTAAGCTCTTGCAGCAATTTGAGTCTCCTTATGAAAAGTCACCTCCTGCAGCTGAAGGGAATATCCTTCTACTTCATTCTTCTATCTAAATCCACATACGTCATGTTGTTCATAATAAATTTCCTTTTCTCTAGGAAACCACTCCTTTCCATAATAAATACATTTCATTCCACTTCACGTCGTGACTCTTCCATGTCACCCATTTTTCCATGTCATTCTTGCTTTAAGATCTGCCTTTTTAGCGGACATCAACAAATATTTCCAAACTTGAGCACATTCAATGGTAATAAATTCTAGGTACGCATGCATATTTATTAGCCACTTAGATTACTTATTTTAACATAATAATGATTTACTTGTATTTATTAAATAGAATTCATTCCAACATCATTGTCCTTCCAATCTGCATGTGTGGACACCTGCCACCTTTTTCGTAGGGGGGAGCTATTAAATGCATCGATAGATATCCCATCGTCATTAATATATTATTCATTTTCCCTATCATGATTGTTTGAAATATTTTCCTTTTTCATTTAAACTCCCCAGCCATTTGAGCCATTTTTTTTGAGTTGATGTGACAATCCCCACATGAGATGCTTTCTTATTTTGCCACCCTTTTTTAAAATAATTCCAAGAACCCCAGATGTTATCTCCATGATTTTCAAATCAGAAATATAAAAATTTTGAATACTCTCTACAAGAAGCTCTATGTGTAAAATCTAAAGCTCAAACAACAGAATTATTCAAAATAGTTGATTTCCATCAGAGCAGAGGCAGCAGGTGGAATATTTTGAAAACAAATCAGCATTGGCAAGGTTGGGTATTTCTCAGAATGGGTGGACTACCTATACAGCATGAACCAGATGATCACTTATCCTTGTTGCAAGACCAGGTGAGTGTGAAAATGTTCAATAATGTAGGGTGGCTAACATATTTTATTCGGTTAAATAGCTATAATGATGAGATAGCCCTTGCATTTCTCATAACTTTAAACAATGGAGAATCCCAAGTAAAGGGCCTAAGGATAGTCACTTAAGAAGCATAGATTTATGAATTTTTAGGACTTCCAATTGTGGGTGAAGCTTATCCTCATGGACACAATGCAAGGTTAGCACGGGCCAAATTCACCATTCAAATTGACCCAAGAATTGACGCAGACAAACAAGGAGAAGAAAGATTGTCCCTACCTGAGGCATATCCACAATTGTTTGTCCATGTTATTAGGTATTTGACTTGTGAAGGATGTTTCTCATTTTTGCATGTAGTGCATTTCAAATTACTTAGCCATTTATGGTGTGGGCGACATGTGAATGTCCCCAATTTTCCCTATGCCATGTTGAATTTAAGTTTAGAATAAGTCAGATGAGGATGGAAACATTTCGTAACCCGCCAAGGGTTGATCAAATTACTGGTGGAAAGGTCTTTAAGAGATGTGTCCCCCATGACCTAGGAGGAATTTTTTTTGACCTAATAAGTGTGATTAATTAATGCAGTACCTGATCAGAGGGTTAATGAGGAACAAAGTAATGTTCTAGAAAAAAATTCAGCTCCAAAAGAGGATTCGTCTACCTCTAACCCTTCCCCTGAGAAAGTAGGGAAGGAAACAAGGGCATCAGGAAGTCCAAACCCTAATGCTCAAGCAGTTGAGCATGAGATACCTATATCATCACAAGATCCTAAAGCAACTCAAAGCAGCAATCAGAGAGACAGGGAGACAGAAAAATGAATGAAAACATATCTAAGAAGGAAGAAGTAATCACTCTTGAACCCACCTCCATGAGTTCCAAGAGGAGAAAACCAAATGTTGATACTTCTCCATCTCCTGAGGCTACTACTTCTAAGAAAAATAATTCCTTAAAGAAGCGTCATGTAGCTACTACCAAAATGCCTCCAAGAAGAAGTGTCCAGCTCCATACATGAGAATTAGTAGCATCGGACACAACTTCCAAGCTCATTCCAGAAGATTATCCATAAATTCCCATAGGAGAACCATTGGCAGATGAACCCCAATAAAATGTTAGCAGCCCACTTCGGGAATTCTAGGACATAAGTGAGGAAGTTCCTGCAGCCACATCTTTTGAAGAAGCAATTAATCAGCAAAGGGAGAATGTTAATCAGCCCCTATTTCAGGAAGGTATTCAAGGGAAAGATGTTTAGGTTGCTGCAACTAAAAAATTTATAGATCATAGCACTTCATAGAAAATGATAGTATGGAAACCTCCATCTATGAATGAACTAACATAGGGTATTGTAAAGGACAGAGATGAAGATAAAAATGAGGGGCAAGGGCCAAAAAGTGAACAAACAATCCAAGAAAAGGTAACTTTTCAATCTTTGTCTCTAGATTTGTATAAACAAATGAAGTATGAAAAATCTATGTGGGAAATAGAGAGGAATGAATTGAGAAAAGAAATTAATAAGAAGAAATAGGAAGTCCAAGATCTGCAACACATGTTAGATACAGTCACAGGATTGATTCCTCAAATAATGGAATGCAAACCATCTCCAAGGGTGTATGAATTGTGTCTTGAGGAACGATATATTTTGTTCAAATTAATGAAAGTTGTCAGAGACCTTAATCCAATCATAGCTTCACCACAAGAATTTGTGGATGTTTACGATAGGTCACCTTACTCTATCAGAATATTATGTATGAATCACCTGCACAATTATGTTGTTCCATTTGATCTCAATTGGAATCCATTATTGTTCATTAGAGATATAAATTTTTCAGCCCTTATGTCATGGGAAATAAATGAAATTAATTAAGGAGAGCAATTGAAGAAATGTAGGGAAAAGGAACAAGCAGTAAAGTTTCCCCTGACACCAGAAAATGGTAAACCCAAGAGAATGTATTATGATTGGCTTGAAATAGCCGATGGGTTCCATAAACTGGAGTATAGAAAGAAGATATTAGGTCTTGGAGAATTAATAGGTTTATAAGTATTTTGAAGAACTTCCATATCATGAGGGATAGAGGGAAAGAGAAGTCATTATGCAGAGATGGAGCAGATTACATATGGCTTTAAGGAAGGTTGAACAAAACGGCCTTATCAATTTCAGAGCTACAATGTAGAGGGTTCATTGGTACATCCACTTAGGCAGACATGTCATGCCAGAGCTATGGGTTCCTCTTACTTTCCAACCTCCTCTCCTCTTGTGGCCTCTATATAGCTTCCTAAACAATGAAATAAATGAGCAACTAGAGTCCAGTCATAAGAGAAAATTGGAAAGAACGAATGGTTTTTATTGGCACCTCAGTAGCACCAGTGGGGGCGAAACAACAGTGGGGGATTTCAAAATACTTTCCTGGATCTGTAATGTTACAGTTCTTGAGAACCGGAACTATCTTTCATAGGGGGAAATGATAGGACATATTTATGTCATCTTTTTAACCCTTTCTATTATGTCTAGAATAGTTTTTGCCATACTATGTTTCCTATCTTATTATGCTTTTCTCAAAACTGGTTACTCTTTTCATGACATTAAGTGGCATGCAGCCACATAGACATTTGATATGTTTATAAGACTTTGATATGCATACATGACCATGAATGCTATATACTAATATGATAAATCTATAACTATGTTTTCATAAGTATTTAATTGTTTGGATGAAAATGTGTGTATGCATGTTTTGTTTAAATTTATCATGGATGTCTTTGTTCTAACATCTTGATGCAGATCATGATTAGTGAAGAAGGATGACCAAGTATTGCGCTCGTGCACTGGTCAGTCAGACCTGGTCCTACAGTGAACCGATCGGCAAAGGGCTAGTGCAATAAAGGTTGCGGTTCTGGGAAGATGAAGGTGGAAACATCTGAGAAATGATTGGGTCAAGAAGTTGTTCTGTTCTTAAGGAAATATAGGAAGCATAAAGAAGCTATATCTATTCTTCATGCATGTTGTAACAGTTCTTTTTCCTATTTTGATAGATGATCTATTTCCTGTTTTCTATAATTGCAATAAATTTTCTGCCTATTTTCATGGTGTGAGAATTTTAGTAGTTATATTTCATTTCCTTTAAATAAATCCTCACTCTTGCGTGAGAAGGAGGATGTTAGTAGTTTTTAGAAGTTATTTTCATTTTTTCGTATTTTCCAGTTTTTATGAATACAACTATACGTTGTTCTTGAATAAATGAAATAGTAGAGTGTTGAAATTTCATATTGCATAATTGATTTTTTGGATACTCATCCAAGGGGGACCACTTGGTGAGGAATCCATAGTAGTTAGCTTCATTTCCTGCATATTTAATTTTTGCAACTTGTTGTTTCAATTCTGGTGTTGAAACCATTATGCAGCCAAAGTAGTAGGTTAGTTGTTGCTTCCTACACCCAAAGTGGTTGAACAACCGAAGCATTGTGGTTTGGAGTTTCAATCATTTCCTTCTTCAATATTTAGCATTCTTGCATTTATCTTTCAAATAATTTGTTTCCTACAGCAGTAGATTAGCTTCCGTTCACCAATTTGTTTCCTGTAGCAGTTATAGGTTAGCATGATCTAATTCAACTCTCGGTGCATATATTTTGTTGGACCATTTCAAGTAGCACATCCCTGGGCTAATAATTAAATGAGTTTTATCATAAGGAGGATATCTTCTTGGATAGTATGCCTTATCCCTAAGTCTTGGTAATAAGCCTAGTTTTTAATTCCTTTCAAATACTGATCAATATGATCTATATTATCTCTTAGCTTAGCATTATCGACATCAATTAGGTTTTTCTTGATTAAATCATGTATGGTGCTCTTCAACCGATAAAAATTTGATGTCTTGTGACCCTTAACTTGATGGTATTCACAAAAATCATTATCACTCCACCACTTGGGTTTAAAAGCACTGTGTTTGAATTCATGTATCTTTGGTAGAGTGATCACGTTGGTTTGGATCAAATTTTTATGTGTTGACTCAATGGGTTCCCCCAATGGTGTATAATCACATTTTTGAAATGGGGGTCTTGGTAGATGTTGTGAGTTGGAATAATATTGAGAAATATTAGCAATTTGAATGTTTTCCATAGGTGTCTGTGTTTGAGTATTTTTTTGTGGTGTTTTCATTACCAGGGTTTGATTTTTCACTGGTGCCCCTTTCACAGAAATTTTGGGTCAGGAATAGTTAACAGTCTTGACGTAGATGACACCATCATTGGTGACATTCTTATTCTTATTCCACCACTTAGATTTGTTTGTAGTATTCTTAGTGGTTTATGGTTGGTTAGGATCAACAAGGATCCCTCTTTTGATCAAAAGTTTATCGCATCGTATTCCTCTTTCAATTAATTATTTAAAGTTGGGAGCAAGGTGTAACTCAATAGTAAAGGGAATTTTCGTGATAAGGCTATCCACAAACATGATAATCAGGTCTTTTTTAGGAACATCATAAGGGATGTGATTGGTTGTACTTATCTACCTCTATAATAAATTAGAGAAAGACTCACCTTCCTTTTGTTTAGTATCACATTGGTCCTTGATACTAACTTTGTGTTCTATGTTGTGATGGAAGTGAGGAATAAATTGTTTAGCTAATTCTCCCTGGGATTGAATGCCATGGGGTAAGTTAGAAAACCATTCCATTGTCAGTCTGGCTAAACTCTGATGGATTAATCTCATGAGGTGGGTTTCTTCATATGCAACCTCTATGCAACTAGCAAATAATTCCCTGACATGTTCGACAATATTTGTTTTGCCTCTATATTTGTCAAAATTTGGTACCACAAAGTATGCCAGAAATGGAGGCATATGAATCAAGTGATCAAAAGAAAAAGGGTATAGGTCCTATGTAGTGTACGAATTTGTCTATCCCTAGTTTTGGAGATCTTTCATTTGAGTCTGCAAAGTTTGTACTCGTTGAATCACAATCAGTTTGTGATTGGGGAACATTTCTGAAGTTGGATTGTTGCCTTGTAGTTGGTAGATGAATTTGTTTAGGATATTGAAATTGTGTTGAGGATACATAAGGCCCGTCAGGGTTTTGATTTTGGTTAGCAGATGATAAATTTTGTTGGAATCAAGGCAGCTGTGATTCAGGGATTGTTGATATTGAGATCATTGTTGGAACAAACATCTAACCCATGGAGGAGGTTGACTAAATGTTGGACCAAAAAAAATGATCCTAATTTAATTTTTTCTAGTTGATACCCAAATACAGATGGTATTGATTATGTTATTTGGGTATTGACCAATGGCTTGAGATGAGTTTTTGGTGCCAATGATGTGACTTGGGCACTTGAAGTAACTGTGGTTGAAGATAACGCTTAAGATGAACTATCCATGGTAGATAAACCAATTTAGAAAATAGTTGTGTTTATTTGGTTGGGATACCTTGAGATATCATGGCATTTTTAGATAAGACCCATGCAGAAGAAGTACCAGCTTGCATGGACATTTGAGATGACAATATTTGTGAGGACACGGGGATAGATGTTATATGGGACATTAGAGTGTTTTCTTGAGATTTTTCATTTTTGTTAGGTCCTACTAGTGATTTCTCAGGCCATATGGTAGTCACATCAAATCTAGGAGGAAGTTTGACTCCTTTGTCCAAAAGCATAACTAAGTACTTATGGGGATTTCATTCTACTACAACATCCATGACTAGAGAGGAATATTCATCTTGTTCAATGTCTTCTAGCTCCTCCTTGGTTATGTTTGAGAACATTGTTGATCGAGGTAGTACTTTTTTTGTTCTAGGAAATTTTTTTATGGAATACAAAAGGATCTGTGTGTTCATAAGCATTTGGTTTTGTTTCTACTTCCCATGGAAGGAATGGATTAATGAATGGACCCTTTGGTTGGTTTCTAGTCAATGATCTTGTGATCGATCTACAACCAAGGGTATACATTGGAAGAGACATCTTGCTACTAAATTGAGATTATAGGAAAGTGATCTAAGTTAAACACAAGAAATAACCTCTTCTGACAAGTCTTGGTTCCTATTTAAGAATGATGATTCTAAGGACATAACTCAACTTTTGTTGATCTCAAAAAAAATATAATAGGATATGATCTAACTCTTTCCTTAGATGAGACATCGAGTCGTTATAGAATGTTTGATGAAAAAATAAGATATGAAGATTAAGAATAGTCTAATCTAACCCATCAAATTATCAGACTTAAACAACAACTTGGATTTGAAAGTAAATATTTTCTAGGTGTTTAAAATTCCACTATAACCTTGTTACAATTTAGGATATGTTCAATAGCAGACATGTACACAGAGATCTGGAAGATTGCATAATGAAAAATATAGATCAAATAGACCAAAGGATTCTGGGAACCTAGAGAAATTTGAAACAAAGATTCTCCAGGAAATTGCAATAATAAACTGGTCAAATGTGGCAGAGTGCAGATACAGTTGCGACACAACTCTGGTAGTTGTGGAAATAAAAGGGACAATTGTGGCAGAGTGTTTCCAAATGTGACAATGCACAGTTAGTTGTGACAATAAACAAAACACTTTCAGATTGTCAAGTTCATACAGAAGGACTCGTAAATTGGCTTGATTTTATAGTTTTTCAATGATCAATTAGAAAAGTTTTCAATTTAACAAAGTGATTGTTTGATAGTTTTCCATTTGGTGGAAAAGTTTCAGTAGCTATTTGATTTCTTTCAGTAGGTTGTTGACTCTCTAGAAATCTAACATGTTTGTATCATTTGAACTTGCAAGATGTTTTTTTTGCGTTGAAAATATCACCCAAGAAAATATAGAAAAAACAAATTTTTTTAAGCTAGAGTAACCAAACAGAATAAAAATCCTATGGCTGGCAAGGAAAATACTGTTGAATCCCCACATGGATAAAATCCAGCTGCACTATTCAACGCAAAAAGCTTAGAAGTCTGGAGGCATGGGCTCCTCCTTACAGTGCACTCACTTCTCAGGAACACCAGACTTCAGATTCCAAGGGGCATCACTTCCCAAGGAATTGTCATCTCTATAATGAAATGCAAATAGGTGGTGTATCTTAGTTTCCCGCTGACCTTTTGTATCAACAAGTAGAGGTTTTTTGGCACCTAAAACATTTGGTTCATAGTAAGAGATCTTGATCGAGCATCCATGTACACTCTCTCTCCTTTATGATAGAGGGTTCCTTCCTAATGAACTCACATTATTGGGGAAGTCAGCGTAGGTCAGAAATTAGAACCTGTAGTGAAACATTTTAGTTCAAACTCATTTTATATAGAATTTGAGAGGAGCTTGTCCTTAGCTTGTTACCGCTTGGATCAATCACATCTTACCGGCTATGCTAAAGCACTCAGGAGGTAGATCCTCTAAGAAAAAAAAAGAGCGTTGTTAACTTTTTCTCTTGCACCAGTGACCATGAGAGTCAGTGGGAGGGGATAGTGTATGTTAATAGTGGGTCCGCTCAACAAGTGCACAAGCGTGCCAAAAACTTATAACACTCGGGTTAATATTCTTTAATCCAAAAGAAAGTGTGACAAGAAGAGTTTTTTTATCAACCCAAACAGAAGTGTTCCTAAATTAAGAAGTGCAAACAGAAACCAAAGAACAGAACTTAAATGGAATTTTTTGTTGTGTTTTAAAGCCCTCGCCAACCTACATGCAATTTTTTAAGACCAAAGGGTCTTTGACATGCATTATTTTTCTCTGTTTCTTCTTTGTAAACCAACCAACTGAAGCACACTGGTTAACTGTTAGCAAAAAGATCAAATCTAAAAGTCAGTGTTCCAAACAGAAACCCAATTAACAGAAAAATTATATTTTCTTTCATATTCTTGAACAAGTCTTTCATACCTGTTGAGAGATTTTTCTTCTTCTTCAATCCAGATTTGTAAGGTAGACCACTCTTGGCGGATTGTCTGATTGATGCACTTCTTCAACTGTTTCCTTTCCATTTGTCATTAGATCTATTTTTCCTGCAAAGAACAGATAATAGAAGCACAAAACCTTGAGGAAACCCTTCCAGTTAGTTCTGATTTGAAAATAGACATAAGAATGTTTGACAAGCAATTACGGCAACATGCAAGCGAATGTGGCAAACTGCAACTATAGTTGCGTAGAATCCATTTACGAATACAACATAATATTATCAAATGAAACAATAAAGCTCATGACTGCAGTAATAAGATAAACAGATGCAGCAATACACAGTCAGTTGCGGTAATATGAAGAGAAAATGTGGTAAATAAATTAACTATGGCAAAGCATGTGCAGATGCGGTATAAAAAGAAACAATTGTGAAATACTCAGAAAAGATGAAAAAAACATTAATCTTGATCGTACGATCAAGACAAAAAAAAATAAACTTTAGGACATCTCCAAGTTCTCTATGGGTTGTTGTTTCATGTTGGTTTCACCAAAATGTCAAACAGGAAATCTGCACAAGCTCAAATAGAGGATTAATAGCACCCAACTACAAAAGTAATCAAACTATTAATCAACATAAAGTCATACAAATAATAGAATGAAAGCATATTGATTAGAATTTGAAATAAACTAAATCACACTAGTCTAAACATAAGCTTTTATTTTTTTGTTGCTCCTTCGCACTACATTGAGATGATGTAACTTGGCACTCAAAATTGAATTTGGTAGCATCTGGAATCAGAGATTCAATAATTGAAAACTATGATAACTCATTGCAAAAGATGATAAAACCTGCGTAGATTAACTGGTATTCAAAAATTGGGATCCTTTGTATGGGTTTGAAGGGGGTTTATATAGTTGATCAGGACTGATTGAACGGTTGAGATCGATTCAAGGAAAGCAGATTTGATGAACAAGATAATTAGAGACGGGTTTATGAGATTTATTTCCACTTTAAACTCAAAAAGTGAAGAGTTATATAGGAAATAAGAAAAAACAAGATTAAGAAGATTTTGAAGATAATGATTTTCAAAATTGTAAATTAGGAAAAGAGAGATTTTATTTTAAAACTATTTTTTGCATTTTGAGAGGATTTTTTATTTTCAGAAAATATTAATTATGCATTTTTATTTATGCATATTTTTAATTTCAGAATTTGATTTTCTCATTTTTTTTATTTTCTGATAATCTAATATTGAATTAAAAATTTAATTTTTGAGAAATGTGGAATTAATATGAAATTAATTGAAATTAGCTTGAAATTATATTGAAATGAAATTAATTAAATAATATTTATTTAATTAATTTTGGGAGAATGATTAAATGATTAAGAGATTGGACTATAGAGGAAACAAGGTGATCAATTAATGATTAAGGAACCATTAATTAATATAGGAATAATTAGCAATTTAATGTTAACTCGCAAGCATGTCTATTTTTGGGTGTCTACACTTACTATTAGAAATTAATCTTTCCTTGGTTATATGTATAACTTATTAAGGATATACCTAGGTACCCTCATTGTAATTTGTCCTCTAGTCCAAGTGGGAGGACAACTCTTTTTTATGTAATTTCTTATTTATTTTATTCCTCCTTAAGAGGATATTGACAATTGTCACGCACACTTATGAATGGTGGCATTCATAGACTTGGGAGTTACATTCTAACTCCACCCTCTCATCTCTATTTAAGAGGTGTTTCTCACCCATTTCTCACAATGCAACAATAAATAATGATCTATGATGAAGATATTGTAAAGAGACTCTCTCTCTTTCTCTCTCATTTCTTATTTCTTAGGTTTTTTCCTCATTCATATTATATACACAAGGGGTTTTTCTTAGTTTTTTCCCTTTTAAAATACTTGTCTCACTGTATTGGTCTTGGAGCATCTTGATGGTTTTGGTGATAGATCTTTAAGCTATCTCTCATTCATTGTGTTTATGGTAAACTACTTCCTTTTGCTTCACTCACTTGGATTCTTTCCTTTAGCTCTTTTTTTTTTTTGTATTTTTCTTACATAGTATCAGAGAAGGTTAATCCTTGTTTTGAGTGTTTGCATGAAGGTACCATTCGAAGGATATCTCATTTGAGAAGAAGAAAGTTTTTTTTTCTTTGATTGATTAACTTTTTGTTGCAGGTTTTTCATTTTTGTAGATCTAACATTTGTTGCAGCTCTTTCTTATCTCATTTGTTATTTTAGATCTGGTTTTAGTTTCTAGGATTTGAATTTTTTTGGGGGTTTGGACGATTCACCGCCAAACCTATTTTATAGTTATTTATAACTAATTATGGATGGCTTGTCGCCAGATCTAAGTTTAATAATCTTCATTTCAATTTTTTTTTCTAGATCTAACTACACCCTCTTTTGGGCAATCACAAGGGTTTTTAATTTCATACTTGCATGTTCTGTACTAACATTCGGCGGGTCTAATCTTTGTTTTTTGTAGGTTTTCACAATCAACTAAGTTGCAGGTCTTAATCTCATTACCTTGCATTTGCATTGCTAAAATAAGTTTTATCTCACAACTTTTGTCTTGCAGGTTTATTGTCATCAATATCTAAATAAGCTTCTTCTATCACGTTTATTGTCTATGTTTTCTTCCATTTCTCTAACTATTTTCCTCTGTAGGTTTCAACTATATCATTTATCATATCTCTGTCTTAATTTTAGCTTGCACTCTCTCTATTTTTTATTACATCTCTGGTTGATGTTTGTTTTTGTACCCAGCATTTAATCTTGTTGTTCATTTTACCTCTCTGCACTGCATTTTCACTGCTTTTCTTCCTAAGATGCTCTGTTTTTCCCTTATTTCCCACGCTGCCTGCTTTTGTTTTATTTGTTTAAAAAATTTCACCATTCCCCCTCTCCCACGTAGCTCCCTTCCCTCCTTATGTGCACCAGCTCCTCTTTCCCACATTGCCTTCTCTCCTTTCCTTGTGTTGTTCATTATCTTCCTACGCAGCCTTGCCTTCCCATCGCCTGTGCAGCTTCTTTTTTTGTCTCTTTCATCACTCTTAACCATAGATTTCCTTCCTTCTCTACGCATCTTATCATTGTGTGGCATCTTAGTATTTCCTTGTTCAAAAGGTAGAGGATAGCAGTAATATCGCTCTCAGTCTTTCTCAGTTTGGTTTCTTTCATTTATAATTATATCTTTTTTCTTATTCCTAGTATAATGTTTTTATTATTTGTCTCTTCCTTATAATTATAATGTTTCTTATATCATTATTATAACATTCCTTTTTGGTAAATGTAAGTTTCTTGCAGCTCTAATGATTCTATTCCTTATGTTTTTTAATCATTAGATTCCTTCTATTAGCATTATCATTAGATTCTTTTTATTTTAACAAAAAATTGTTCAATCTTTTATTTAACAAAAAGTTTAAACTTTAAAACAAAATTTATGGTACATATTTTTTAACAAAATTTTAACCCAATATATATTTTATCGACATAAACCTATTGTATTTTCCATTTTGATATAATTGTTGCAATAAAACTTTTTTTTCTCATTTAAACAATTTTTTTAGTTTTTCTTAATTTTTTAATTTTCTTGCAAATTAACTGGTGATATTCCTATTACATTCCTCTTTTGAATTTATTTTAATATATACTTTCTTGTATTCTAGTTTATTTTGTATCACAATGTCGACATTAGTCCCAGAAATCAAATTGAACAGTTCTAACTATCATCAATGGAAGACGCATATTTCTTTTATATTTTGTTTTAAGCATTTGCTAGAAGTTGCTACAGATGCCTCTCTTGAACTGGTCGCTGTTGTGAAATCAAGATCATCCTATAGAGAATATATATGAGCATTGTACTGAAAATAGATTACCGTTGTGATTGATCTTTTCACCAGCCATCGATATGCATTTATATCCTTTGAATAGTCATGTCTATGAAGAGCCATGACCATACGTGGCTTATGCTACGTAGGGTCATGACCCTTCATAACCAATTGTTAATATTAACTACATTGTAACATATATAATTATCAACTGATCTATATATA